>LOJH01050329.1:5962-18661 GCA_001685095.1 Ellobius talpinus
TGGAAGAGCAGGCAATGCTCTTAACCTCTGAGCCATCTCTCCAGCCCCTCATCTCATCTTGATTTTTTAAAGACAGTTCCAACCTGTCTTTAGATGTCCATGCATATAGGGCATAATGACCTGATTAGCATAACCAGTGAGCCCATGACCACAATCAGCTGGTGCTGCTTTTAGTCCTGAGGATGGAAGCCAGAGCCTCATCCAGGCTAGAGACATGCTCTACCACTGAACCCATTTATCATTTCTATGTCAACATGAATTTTTAGGAAAAACTCATGAATTAGGTGGTGGAGAAATGACGCAGAGACTAACCTGCTCTCCCAGAGGACCCAGGCTCAGTTCCCAGGACCCAGGTTGAGTGGCTCACAACTATCTGTAATGCCAACTCCAAGGAGGAGCCCAGATGTCTGTGCACAGACCCACACAGGCACTCACAAATATATGTCTTTTTTTTTTTTTAATCTTAGGTCAGTGTTCTTGGGCTGCAGAGACAGCTCAGTGATCAAGAGTGCCAATTGGTCTTGTGGAGCACCCAGGTTAGATCCCTAGCGTCTATACAAGGGTTCACAACTGTCTAACTCCAGCTTCAGGGAATTTTTGGGTCTTTTAGACACAAGGTACACATGTGGTTCACAGTCATACATGCAAGCAATGCAAGAAAAACTCTCATACATATAAAATAAAAATAAAATACACAAGTACTTTTTTGGCACCATTGATAAGATCATATATGAGTTTCTTTTTTTTTGGCCTGTTGGATGATGAATTACATGAGTTGGTGGGATGGGTTAGTTTCCTTTTGTTTTTTTAAGATGGGGGTCTTGATATTTATGCCAGGCTATCCCTGAACTTACTATGTACCTCAGGCTGGCCTGGAACTTATGATCCTCCTAGTTCTGTCTGCTAATTTTGGGAAATTTGGGGATATGCCACTATATTTGGCTTTGGACTTTTAAATTTTGCATAAAATTGTTACTTTGGGAGCTGAAGAGATGGTTCAATAGAGAACCTAGGTTTGATTCCCAGCACCCACAACCATCATGGCTCACAACCATCCATATAACTCTAGTTCCAGGGCCTTCTTCTGGCCTCTGGGGCACCGAATGCACATGGTGCACAAACATTCATGCAGGTAAAACACCCAACCACAAAATAATAAAATAGGCCGGGCGGTGGTGGCACACGCCTTTAATCCCAGCACTCAGGAGGCAGAGACAGGTGGATCTCTGTGAATTTGAGGTCAGCCTGGTCTACAAATGAGTTCCAGGACAGCCAGGGCTACACAGAGAAATTATGTCTCTAAAAATCCAAAATAATAATAATAGTATATTTTTTAAATTGTTATTTTGGAAAATATAATTACTCATAAAAACAGCATATGAACTGGAGAGGTGAGCCTGTGACTAAGAGCACTGATGACTCTTTCAGATAACCCAGATTTGATGCCCAGCTCCCATATGGTGGCTCACAATTGTCTAGAACCCCAGTTCCAGGGGATCCAATGCTCTCTTCCGACCTCCTGTGTGCACCAGGCATGCACATGGTGCAAATATATAAATGCAACCAAAACGCACATATACATAAAATATAATTAAAAACCAATATAATAAGCTATTTCCGACCATTTATTCTAGAATATAAATTAGCATGGAAGATTCTCTCAGAAAACAGGTAGAAGTATATGTGGTGCTAAGGGAGGGACCGTGAGATTGGGAGTCAGTAGGTGAAGCTGAGTCATAGAGGCCACGCAACAGAATGAAACAGAGGCAGACGGAAAAGCCAAATCGTCTGCAGTCCTTGAGAGCTTTCTCCCCGGACCCCACCCTCTTTAACAGCGAGTCTTCCTGTAGAGCCAGGCTGGCCTCAGACTTGTGATCCTCCTACCGCAGCATCCCCCGTGCTGGGATTATAGACGTGTGGCAACATGTTAGGTGGGCAGCCTTCCTTTCTAAGTAAATTCAATTAGCACTTGTGCCCTGCGTGTGAACCTGGATAGTGTAGGGTGATCTAGGAATGCCAGGGGGCACTGTCCGAAAGACAGTCTTGTGTGACCTCGCCTGTGCTCAAACTTACTCTAGCTGAAGGTCACCTTGAGCATCGGATCCTCCTGCCTCCTCCCCCTCAGTGCTGGGTTACAGGTGTATGCTGCCATGCCTAGCTTATGAGGTGCTGGGGGAGCAAACCTATGGCTCTGTGCATGCTGGGCCCACTCCACTGCCTAAGCTACAGCCCTGGCCCCCAGAGGCTAATTTTTGAATTCTGCCTGGTGATGACCCATGATTAGGGTCATAGGGGAACTTCTGAGCCTACAAACTGAATGTCACCACCCAGACAAAGTGACAGCATCCAGTTCATAGTCTTGAGGCTCTGGCGCGGGGAAAGGAAATCAAAGAGGCTTTCAAGTGACAGTCCTTGGGGGCAGACTCACAGCAACGAGCTGGTTCTGACCAAATTCAGGTTAGGTCATGGCATTTCTCAGCCCTCAAAGGGGTCCTTGTTGGTATTCTATAGTCTATTTATGTTCATGTGAAGCGTGAAATAGAATCGCATGCTGGCATCTCACTGTTTCATCTCTTGTGGATGTGGGGAGGTGGTACTCACACAGAGCAGGGGAGGGGAGGGGTGAGCCTGTGCATGTGCCTGGGGAGGCTGGGGAGGACATTAGCTGGCTTCCTCTCTTGTGCTCCACCTTATTTATTAAGATCGTTTCTCACTGAAGCTGAAGCTTGCCACTTTGACTAGACTGTCTGGCCATTGAGCCCCCAGGATGTCCTGCTTCTGCTCTCCATTGTTAGTGTTACTGGCATGCACGGCCATGCTCAGCTTGCGCGTGTGCATGCGTGCGTGCGTGCGTGCGTGCGTGTGTATGTGTGTATGTGTGTATGTGTGCTGAGGATTAGAGCTCAGTTCATCTAGCTCTCACTGCACACACTCTTTCTCAGTGAGCCATCTCCTCAGCCCTTGTTTCAGCTTTCTTGAAGCGAGTTGATTCTTACTACTTAATGCAGTGATTTAAGGGCTTTGCCGAGGTTCTGCTGAGTGTTCATTGGTGACTAGCAAGCCAGCAAGTTCTAGCTGGCCATTCACTCTGATCTCTCATCTGCCCATCTGTCTTCCAGTCTTTCCAACCTTCTCCTATCCACTGACCCGTGTTGAAGGGGCCCCACAGCTGGCTATGCACTGCATTACCTTCCGAGAATAGCCCCGTGAGCACCCATCTGGGTACCAAGTGTAGACCCAGCTTTACCACCCTTGCACCGAATGTAACTTTCTGTCACTTCCAGGCTACTGGAGTCTCTGAATCAGTGGCTTCAGGCTCTGCCACCTTCAGTCTTCCTATTCTTCTAAGACACCCCATGTGGGGAAAGCCTGTAGGACAGGGGGTGGCACAGGCCCAGTGGGAAGGTGCAGGCTGGGGCCCCTATTTTACCACATTCTGTTTACTGTTTATGAACTTATGTTTTCTTTTTCTTGAGACAGGTTACGTTGTGTAGCCCTGGCTGGTCTGGAGCCCATTATGTAGACCAGGCTGGCCTCGAATTCACAGAGATCCACCAACCTCCTGAGCGCTGGGATTAAAGGCATGTAACATGCTGGCTATTTATGAAGGTATTTTTCTTTTCTTGCCATAGTTCTCTTTCCTTCCTTCATTCTTTCTCTCTTCTTCCCTCCCTCTCTCCTCCCTTCCTCCATCCTTTCTTCCTCCATTTCTCTGTCTCTTTCTTTTCCTCGTGATGGATCTCATGGAACTCCGGCAAGTCTTGCACCCCAGTCCTCCTATGGCCACCTCCCAAGTGCTGGGATTACAGGCGTGTGCCACCATTCTGACCTTTAGGAAGGGTTCTGAAAGATAAGTAGAAGTCAGCTAGGCCCACAGTGGAAACAAGCTCTTACCCCGAGGCAGATGAAATACCCTTCAAGCGTTGGCCCATGTTCTGAGCATGTGGTGTCCTGAGCATGTGCCCAAATGTGGAAACAGCCTAAATGTCCATCAACAGGAGGATGGGGAAATGGGGCATACCCATGCCCAGAGACTCAGTCATGAAACAGATGAAGATTGATCTGAAGCATGCTCCCCATGGATGGACCTTGCAGACCTCTGCTGAGTGACAGGAGCCAGACTCAAAAGCTGTGCTGAATGACTCCATTTATAGGAAGTTTCTAGAATAGATAAATTCACAGAGAAAGTAGATTTGGAGTCAGCAGGTTAAGACAAGTTGGGCGTTTGAGCTTCGCGGAGGGTATCGAACGTTTCTGAAAAGTGTTGATGGTTGCCTAGCAGAGGCAATGTGCTTAAAATGTTACTGGATTCCAGGCTGCAAAGGGTTAGTTAGGTTACGTTCATTTTATCACAATAAAAGATAGTTTAAAATCTACATACTAATGATAATAATATAGGTGCATCTCAAGGTCCCAAATAGGGAAGCAAGGAAAATATGAAGTTCCAAGGGTGGGGTGGGGGAAGGGCAGGATGGCAAATACAGCTGGAGAACCCAGGGGGCATCAGATCACCCAGGAAAGGTTCCAAGACGGAAGACACACCCAGGATCAGATTTGTCTGTGGGCTAGGCAAGGGGTCCTTAGCGCTAGGCTTCTTTACGAGCCATTAAGAAAAAGGAGACCCACGTGACTCTAGGTCTTGTGACCTGGTTAGTACAAGCATCCCTGCTGTAATGGGGTGGGTGCTCGTGGGTGCAGCTGGAGAAACAAGAGAAAGCCACGTGGCCCTGAGTGTAGCAATGAAGGTCATCTGTGTGAGCTCTGGACCTGCTGCCTGGCCACCTGTGTTCCCAGCGCTTTCTTCTCAGGGACTGTGCCCTATTTAGCTGAATGGGGGGTGTTGCCCTCAATCTGGGAAAAGCTGAATCGCCTCATCGTTGTTCCCAATTGGCAAGCAGTAAAGACCTGAGCTCTGGAGGTTAGCTCCGTCTCCCGGTAGCCTTCCAGACCCCTGCTCCCCTGCTTCCCACTGAGCTGCTTCCAATTGGCTGTCCACTGTCCACCACTCCCTTCCAGCCACAGCTGTCCGGCTGAACTTTGTGTCTTTCTGGCAAAAGCAGTGGCTGCTCTCGGCTTTTGACTGCAGGACTCCCAGCTGTGGCCAACGCTTTGAGCATCACTGGTAAGTCAGTTGCTCCATCTCTGTGGTGTGCTGGAGTTCCCAACACTGTGCTCTGTGTCCTCTTGTGAGTAGGCTGAAATCAGCTAGGGGTGTTTATGACATAGATGTCCATACACACCACAGACCAGAGCTAGTCCATGCTGGGTTTGGGGTTCTCCTGGATTCTGGCAAGAAAACACAGCTCCGACAGGCTAGGTAGGCAGGGCTTGGTTTCTTGTAGCCAGTCCAAATCTTTTAATGGTTACAGTTTGGAGACATGTCTTGGCTCTGGAAGTCATTTTGTACCTGTGAGGCATCCTCTCCAACCTGGGGGCTCTGATCAAACATCTGCTTCAGTAGGAGGACTTGCCATGTCCTCTCTGCCCAAGACCCCAAGGTTCAAATGTACGAAATGGGCCCTTCCGCCAAACCAGGCATATGAACAGCATCCAGGCACATGAAATACACACCAAGCAGGTTTCCAAAGTCTCTAGGGCTACCTTAGCTCGTCCACAGTGCCAGGTTCATCCTGGAAGGCTGGAAAAGTGTTACAGGCCAGAAGAACAGAGTAATCAGTTCGGACTTACTGTGTTTCAGCTGTCAGGACTTTGATACATTTAGGGCTATTTACAGTATTTTTGTCATTCATTGTGTGTTTTTCATAAAAATGTCCTAAGATTGTGCTGTGAGTTTCCAACTTTCACCCCCAGTTTTGGGTTGAGTTGTCTTCTTCTCCCCCATCATATGCTGACATTCGAAACCACCCAGTACCACAGAAGGGATCTGCCTTGTAAGCGGGGTCCTTGTAGATACACTAGGTTTAGAATGAGACATGCTGGAGCCAGGCAAGTCCCTTACCAAAGCTGACTGGTCCTGTAAGCAGGGAAAATTTGATAACACTGTTACTATGAAGGCACTTTAAGCCCAGGAAGACAGAGCAGACAAATCCCTCCGTCTCAGCTTTCAACACTGGAACGCACTTTGCTAGGGTGAGTCTTCGCTCACAGCCTGCTATGCTAGCCTATGGCGTATGCACCTGCTAGCCATTTTAACCACCTGGTCTGAGCTTTTAGAGAAGCCTACCAAACTAATACACTCCCGAAGAAATCCTAGCCTTCTGGTATCCTGCCACAATCTGCAGAAGTAAAATTGCCGTGGTTCTCTAAGGCCTCAGAAACATTTTTGTGTGTAGATATCTTTAAAAATCACTTAAATGAACTGGGTGTGATGGCGCTTGTCTTTAATCCCAGCACACAGAGGCAGAGGCAGGCAAATCTCTGAGCTCGAGGCCAGCCTGGTCTATAGTGAGTTTCAGGACAGTCAGAGCTATATAGAGGGACAGTGGGGAAGGGGGGGGGTCGCTTCGAGTGTGGGAAAACTGAAATCCTACTGTGCTAAAGAAGTCAGAACTAGTCACAATAACCTAGAATCAAGACCGGGTGGATTGGCAGCATACCCCTGGAATCTTGGCGCTTGGGAGACTGAGGCAGAGTGTGGTTCAAGACTAGCCTGGGGTATATGAAGAGATCCCATCTCAAAAGCCAGAAAAAAAGGGTGGTGGTGACGCATGCCTTTAATCCCAGCACTCAGGAGGCACAGGCAGGCGAATCTCTTGAGTTCAAGGTGAGCCTGGTCTACAGCGTGAGTTTCAGGATTCAGGGACAACTAGGACTGTTATAAACCCTATCTCAGAAACAAACAAAAAGCCAGAAAAAAAAATTTAAAAATTAAAAAAGAAAGGAAATGCAAGGCACAATTTTGCGCCCCACTGCATAGTATTTCATTCCTGTTTATCTAGAACTCTGCTGAACTGTGTGTTCATTGGATATGCTTCTTTCATCTTGACATCATTTATCGTTTTCGATTGTCTTTCCCTGGTGTCAGGAGAATTTCTAACGTCGGGGGTGTTTTAGCTTTCGCTTACGTACTCTGAGGGAAGGGGCTCCAGCTGTTTTACAGGTTTCCGTTTTATTTTGGTATTTTACCAGCGGAGCCCCGCAAGGGTCTGAAGCCCCGCTCCGGGTGTCGTTACACAAGTGCCCACCAGGGGTCAGCACAGGCTCGGCGTTGGCCTGAAGTATCCCACAATGCACCGAGCCTCCGCCTGTGCGGCAGACCCTCAAGCGGTGGGGCGGGGCATCCCCATCGGGGGCGCGGCCTGGACGTTTGGGCAGGGTCTAGTTCTGTGGGGCGTGGTCTAGTTTAGGAGGTGGGACCTAGCTGCGGGGGCGTGGCCTAGCTGGTAAACGCGCGGTCTGGGTGGCGGGGGACAGGTCTGGCCGTCGGGGGGCGGGACCGGGACCAAGTGTTCTGCCGCGGTCGGCGGGTGTTGTAGGTGTCTGTCTGCTCCCAGCGCTGTGGCGAGGTAGGGGCTCCGGAGGAAGTCCTGGAGCAGTGCGGGCGTGGCCGCGGGCTTTGCCCGGATCCCCCGCACTGCTTTTCCAAGAATTTCCGAACGCGGACTAGAGGGCTTCTGGAGCCTGGTGTGGGGTCTTGTGCAGCTCCAAGCCATCCCTCCCGTGGAAATGGATGCAACTTCGGGTGCAGGCGACTGGTGGGAAGTTGGAATCGTGGATTCGCTAGCACGCACTACAGGCTAGGGTGAGTGGCAGCCGCCACACGCGGGCCATCCTCTCAGGAGACGCTGTCCCTTGGGCTGAGCTGGTGGGGTCCTGGTGTCCCAGCAGTCCTAGACGCCACCCAGGGCGGCCCCGGGGGCTCCTTGATGCCACAACCAGCTCTTTAGTTTTCAAGTCCGTAATTAGCACTATGCAAAAAGTAAGGTTCGGTATCTAGGAAACACTGAAATGCCTGGAGATTTGGGCTTGAGGGTGTCTTCCCCCATCAGCCTGTTTCTGCTTCATTAGAAGTTCAGTCCTTTCAGTCTCACTTCCTGTTACCCCGTTTCCTTGGCAATCCTGTCACAACCTGGAGGCTTAAGGTGGCAAAGCTGAGTGGAGTGACTCTGACCACTTTTCAATGCCCTGCAAAGTTTTGTTCACAGATCTCCACCCCCAATATAAAATAAATCATATTTTAGTTTTTTCTTTTTAGATTTATTTTATGTGTATGAGTGTTTTGCCTGCGTGTGTGTATGTACACTGCATGTGTGCCTGGAGGCCAGAAGAAGAAATCGGATCCCTAGATCCGGAGTTATGGATGACCGTGAACCACCACGTGTGTACTGGGGACAGAACCCTGCCTCTGTGAGATTAACACATGTTCTTAACCACTGAGTCATCTCTCCAGCTTCATAAACTGTATTTTAAAGGCATGTTTCATCCTATGTTATATCCACTGCCATAAGCCAATTGATTTGCTTTTACTTGATCTCCAAGCAATTTCTCTTACTGCTTAGCAATGTTTATAATTAGGAAAACTACAGCACAAAGATAATCCAGGTGAACAGTCTTAATTAGCAAATGAGCTGTTGGTTGGAAGCAGTGGACGAGGAATCAGGCAAGCTTGTTCTCAGACATTTCTGCCACCAAGGAGGTTGAAGTATGAAAACTGTCTTTACTCTGTCTTCCAAACCTAAAATGCAAATAAGGAGCACATGTTCCTTTTTTAGTAGACAGACCTCTTGGCTTGATCATCGAAATAAGAAAATTCTGTTTGTTTGTTTGTTTATTTATTTATTTATTTTTGAGGCTGGGTCTCTATGTAGTCTTGGCTGTCCAGGAACTTACTAGGTAGACCAGGCTGGCCTCGAACACTCAGAGATCAACCTGCCTCTGCCTCCCAAGTGCTGGGATTAAAGGTGTGTATGTGTGTATGTGTCCATGCCCAACCAAGAAAATTCTTTTTTTCTTTCTTTCTTTTTTTTTTCGAGACAGGGTTTCTCTGTAGCTTTGGAGCCTGCCCTCAAACTCAATTTTGTAGACCAGGCTGGCCTCAAACTCAGATATCTGCCTGCCTCACCTCCCAAGTGCTGGGATTAAAGGCGTGCTCCACCTCTGCCTGGCAAGAAAATTCTTTTAAACTGTTAACTGAGTTACTTCTACTCAAGGAAAGGAGGTGACTAATCACAGTTTGGCTTCTCTATCTTTGTTAAGCAGAAACTTGTCTTAATGGTTATCCTGAATGACCTCATCACATGGAGATGGGCCTGTTCTGTAATGACAGAGCACCACCCAAGTTATTCAGAGACAGATTCTGTCCAGGAGACACCCTGTCAATGTGCCCGCATTGGAAATACAGAGATAATTTAAACTCCAGACTCTGAAACTGATCTAGGAGGGTAAACCAACCCAGACAGCATGTATTTGCCAGGATGGACGGTGTGGCAGCACAGCCCGTGCTTGCTGAGGTGACAGACAGCACTACCGTGCCACTCATGATGGCCAGGGCTTTATGTCTAGTCTGTCAGTTGTGAGGAAAAGACCTCAGGAGAAGCCAGCAATTGAAATGAGTACTAAGGATGTCTGGGAAGAGGGGTCAAGAAATAACAAAATCACAGAGAGCAGGAAGGAAATGTACAAACCGAGAGAGATGAATACGTTAGATATTATACTAAGTGACACAAGCCAGTCCCAAAGGATAAATAATGTATGTATGGCCCTATTTGAACACAGT
Source organism: Ellobius talpinus (assembly GCA_001685095.1). Classification (NCBI taxonomy): domain Eukaryota; kingdom Metazoa; phylum Chordata; class Mammalia; order Rodentia; family Cricetidae; genus Ellobius; species Ellobius talpinus. The sequence continues at coordinate 15,639 of LOJH01050329.1, forward strand.
CCTTAAAGGAAGTAGATTGATAGAGATAGAAGAATGCTGGTTGCTAGGAGCTGTGGGAAGACACAGAGTTAGTGTCAAATGGGTAAGGATTTGAGAAGATGAAGTCCTAGAAAAGTATGTTGATGGATCCACAACAAAGTGAACATATCAAAAGCCACAGAACTGCATAAAAATTGTTTAATCCCAGGACTGGGGGATGGCTCAGTGGATAAGCATGAAGACCCAAGTTCAAATCCCCAACATCCCTTGAAAGAGTTATGTATGTGGCTACGTGCATGTCTGTAACCCCATGGCTCAGGGTGAGGATAGGGCAGACACAGGACTTCTGGGGCTTGCTGGCGAGCAGCCTAGCTCTTGGTTCAGTGAGAGCGACTATGTCTGAGGAAGAGTGGTAGAGAGGGATGCCCAGCGTCTTCCTCTGGCCTCATACTACCACACTTACCGCGTACCCCTCTGAGCACATATTCACCACACACACACACAGAGGGTGAATCCCCTTTTTACTGTTTCCTATCAACATGAAGAATCTCCACCAGGTGATGGCGGTGGCACATGCCTTTAATTCCAGCACTGGAGCAGGCAGATCTCTGTGAGTTCAAGGCCAGCCTGATCTACAGAGCAAGTTCGAGGACAGGCTCCAAAGCTACACAGAGAAACCCTGTCTCGAAAAACCAAAAAAAAAAATCTCCTCCCATAAACCTCTGCCTACGGAGCCCAGAAACAGAACCAAGTAGCCCTGCATGCCTTGAATCCCAGCACAGGGAAAACAGAATGGGTGTACGTCTGTGAGTTCAAGGCTAGCCTGATCTGCAGTGAGTTACAGCCCAGCCAAAAGCTACTTAGCAAAACCCTATTTTTTTAAGCAATGCTAACGTAACACATTGTATATATTTGTATATCTTACTGTATAGAAAAAGAAATCCCATTGGCCATCCTTTGTGATCAGATTGCCAATGTCTAGGAGCTTCTGACACATTTGTGACCAGGAAGACAGAAAGTGCAACTCCCCTGCAAAAAGGTAAAAGGTATTTTAAGGAACCCAGCCCAAGAAAAGAATGCTGGGTGGGTTCTTAAATGACAGATCCCCAGGGCACAGGTCTCTGCTACAGCAGGCTTGCCTAACACCCTTTAACACTTTAACACACTGACAAGAGGGAAACCCAAGGTTTCACAGTGATTGGCCCAGGGCCACTGCACAAGTCCAGACTGACTGAGAATGGGAAACCAAAACCCATCCTCTAAGCCCAGACTATGGCTTGATATCCACAAGGACTCAGCTGATGAAGATGCTCTGTCCATCCAAGCAGGAAGCAAACCATGACTTTCATCTCTGTCAGCCTTGCGGCAGCAAATTATAAAAATTGGTTACTAAGGAGATTTGGGTGCTTAGAAGTGGGTGTGTCAGGCTGCCAATTCCATTAGGTATCAAGGTGGTAAAATGAAGCCAGGCATGGTGGTATAATCCTGGCACTTTGGAGACAAAAGTAGAAAATCAAGTAGACAAATCAAGTAGACAAAAGTAGAGTTCAAGGCCAGTGTCAGCTGTAAAATGAGTACAAGGTCAGACCCTGTCCTAGAACAAAAACATGAAAAACACAAGGCAAGGAAAAGGTCATATGTCTGTATCAAACATGTGAAGCTGGAGAGACGGTTCCGTGATTAAGAACATGTACTGAATTGAGGCTTTGTGTGCACGCCTTTAATTCCTGCACTTGGGAGGCAGAGGCAGGAGGATAGCTATGATTTTGAGGCCAGTTTTGTCTACATAGCGAGCTCCAGGACAGCCAGGATTGCATTAGAGAGACCCTGCCTCCAAAAAAAATAAAAAAATAAAAAAAAGTTTTGTTTATACTCTGCCACTTCTGGTTCCTGTTTGCTGTGCTTTGGAAGTGGTTTGAGTATTTGATCCCCAAGCATTCACAGAGTGTCCTGTGGGGGTGATGGAGGTGAGCTGAGGAGGAGAGTGTCAGGTCATCTATCACACTCTTCTCTGAGGAGGAATTCCTGGGCTGCAGACAATTTTCAAATCAAGTCTTGTGATTCAGGTGTTGTGGCTATTTCAGGATGGGTGGACCAGCGCAGGCAGTTTCGAAGAGTGCAGACGGCTGTGGCTGTTAGCTGTCTCCACTGTGGTGTCTCACATGAGCTCCCATCTCAGCTGAATCTTGGGGTCCTCATACAGAAGGGCCTTATCTAGCATCACTTGGTGTTTCCTCTGGCCAAGCATTATGTCTGCTCTTAAGAGAACTGTGACCTTATTTTATAGGCACAGATGTGTGTGTGTACACAGAGGCCACAGGACAAAAGACAACCTTGGGTGTCATTTCTCAAGAGCCACCCACCTTGTTTTTGAGATTGGGTTTCTTGCTAGGCTGGGGTTCTCCTTATTTGGCTAGCCTGGTTGACCAATGCACCCCAAGGAATACTTTTGTTTTCACCTTCTCAGTGCTGGGAGTACATGGACTTGCCACCACCCCTGGCTTTTATGGGGTTTGGGGGGTTCTTATGCTTGCAAGGCAAGCACCTTACTGACTGAGCCATTCTTCCCAGAATGCCCCCCACTTTCTCTTTTTTAAACTCAAGCTTTTCTTTCTTTCCTTCTTTGCCAGGCTGGCCTCTGGCCCAGGCTGTCCTCATACAGCAATCTTCCGTCATCAGCTTTGTGACCTGAGCCACCGTAAACAGTCAATCTGCTGTCTGTTACCACCCACTCTGTCACCTGGTTTTTGATGCCTTCCAGTGGCTGTCTTCATCAGCTTGGCAGTTTACTAGATAGAAAGCTAAGAGCTGTGTCAACAAATCTAAAATTCCCTCTTTCAGAGCATTAAGGGATTCAAACCTGGACTTCTAGGTGCTGGCCTTTCTGTCATCCAGATCTTGGTCAAACTAATGGTTTCTGTTACCCAAGGGGTGCTCAAGGTGCACAGCCCGTTTTCCAGCTGGTTTTTTCTCATCCTGTTCTCCACAACAATTTTTCTTTTCTTTCTTTCTTTCTTTCTTTCTTTCTTTCTTTCTTTCTTTCT
>LOJH01050330.1:0-12699 GCA_001685095.1 Ellobius talpinus
AAAAAAAAAGAAAGTGAAAATCTCAACCCCAGCATCATTCTGCCTACCATGCATTCTTATAATTCTCCACTGTGCCAGAGGAATGAGAATGGCCTAGTTACTCAATTTCTTGTACTATTAGATAGGAAAATCTGAGGCTTTCCTGCATCTCCAGAACCTCCAGCTGCTCCTGAGAACGAGTTCTTCTCTTTCAGAGTGAATGCTCTGTTCGCAGTGCGCCTCCATTTCTTTCCTCACATCTCTGTTTTGCTTCTCCTGTTTCCTAATGGTAACTTGCATAATCACATCTCAAATTAATGACTTGAACTCAAATCTTATCCTTGGGGTGAGCTCTGGAGTAATCCAAATCTGGATCATAACTATTCTCACATGTCATTCCAAATATCTAACTGAAGTTTTATGCTAATAGGGAAGCAAGTGACAAGTTAAGTCTGAATCCTCATGTCTGAGGTCCCAGGTTTATTTGTTTATTTTTCTAAGTGTTTGGGTACCTCAGATACACTAATGATATTTTCCTTTACTTAATTATCTGTGTCAAAAGTTGACTTTAGCCTTTTTCATTATGCACTATGTTGACATAATATGAAGGACAACTGACAAGTAAAGTATCTTTTATCTTCAGTGCTCCCATTTCCAAAAACTAAAATACATAAAATGTCCAAATAGCTTCTGAATGAAGCTCCTGATGCAAAAAACGATTTTCACCATAGAAAATTGTCAAATAAGACTCTGGCCATTCGTTTCCATTTGGGTGTTTCTTAACTCTTTCACACCATAAAAACATTATTTCGGGTATATATTTTCCTATTTCATTTTCTGGTAGTCATCAGAAGATATTTCTCTGTATATTGAAAATAGATTCTCTTCTCACACAATATATCCTGATTACTGTTTCTTCTCCTACTCCTCCCATTTCCTCCTCAAATCCTCTCCCACTCTGATATACTCCTTAGGAAAAGAAAATATATTTTTATATGGATAATGATAACTTATAAAAAAACAAAATAAGATAAAGACAAAACTATCATTTCAGAGTTGGACAATACAAAAAAAAGAGAAGTAAAGGAACCCAAGAAAAGGCACAAGAGAGATACATTAGTTCACACACTGAAGAGTCCCATAAAAACATTGAACTTGAAGTGAATGTGCAGAGGACCTGGTGCAGACCCATGCAGAACCTCTAAATGCTGCTTCAGTCTCTGTGAGTTCATAGGGACTTTGATCATGTTTATTTGCAGGGCTTTGTCTTCAGGGTGTCCTTTATTCCCTCTGCCTCTTACACTCTTTCTGCCTCATTTTTCCATCCCGCATAAATCTTAAGAGGAGACTCTTCAAGTTAAATTCGCCAACTTCCATTGCCTTATAATAAAACAATAATGTTATCAAAATATTGGGTTACTGTTAGTGATGAATGATTCATCACTTTTGGAAGAAGCAAAAATAAAAAGAAGATTCTATGTGTAATTGCTTGTAGTTCAGAGTTGGGGAAAACAAAGGGGTCACCTGTTGATAGAATGAACAGTGACTTTGTACTATGGTAACAAACAACTGGTAGACATATCTTCCAGTAGACAGTCTGGGAAATTGATTTTCCACAGGGTTTAGGAAAATAGTTTAGAACTTTTGCTTGTCATAATGTGTATGTTTTGTGTCAAAGGTTTGTTCTGTTTAAGATCATATGTTTTATGTTTAGAGGTGCCATTTAGATCAGCTGCCTGAAGTTATGTCCAGAGGAAAAATCTTCAGACAGAGCTATAAGAACTCACATACACTTTACAATCACTGTATTGAATGGGTGCTTTTATCTAGATAATATGAGGATGGTTTAGAACTCAACAAAAGACATTATTTAAATAAATATAGAGAAAAATACTGTTTATTCTATCCTTGAATTATTAATAACTAAAACTATGATCATTAATTATATTTCAGATCCTTTAAAGAGAGATTGTTTTCCATGATGTAACTCCAAATCTCAAGTCTACTTGCAATTTATTTCACTAATCACCTTTAATGGTAGCCCAAAGAAGACCACTGAGCACCTAACTCCTTCAATAAAGTAATGATAGTTAGCATTAATTGTCAACTAGACATATGTAGAACAACATGTGGATAGAGTTGAAATTGAGGAGTTGTCTCCATGAAGTTGGCTTATGGCCATGTCAATAGCATATTTCCATAAAATTGGTGTGGGACACCATTCCCTAAGATAGGGGTTTCTGAAATGTATAAGAGTGGAGATGGAAATGAGTAAAGGAATCAAGTAAGTGAATATCTGTGCATTTATTTATTTCTATTCTTAGCTCTGGCTGTGATATAGCCAGCTTTTTTGAGTTACTACTTTGACTTTCTCAAAATGATGGGCTGTAACATGAATTGAGGAAGTAAAATAATCTTTTACCCTAACTTTCTTCTTGTCAGAGAATTTTGTCACAGAAAAAGCAATGAAAATGGAACAAAAATTGATGCTAAGGAGTTGAGGTCACTGCTATGATAGATCTAAACATGTGGTTTGTATGACTTGGATTGTTTTCTGGCATTAATGTGTAAACATTTGGTACATTGGGCTAAAAGGAGGTTTTATAGGCTTGCCATAGCTTGCCAGAGTATTTTATTGCAAATTAAAGAGAAGAATATTCAGAGAAGCATGGAACATTATATCCTGGTTTATGGGATTTTACCACAGGAACAGGGATATATAAGTTCTTACTGTGATCTGTAGGCTAAGAGACTGTGTGACAATCAAACTAGGACTAAAGAAGTATCTGTGACTGTCTAAGAGATCAGAGCCCTGTTGTTCTAGAGAAAAGGATAACATTCCCCTTGACAAGGTAGGAAAATGTTCTTGGGCCTAGCAATGTACCATTTACATTTAGGCCTTGATCCTTACTATATGGCATCTAACTCTTGTTTTTAAGTTCATATATCATGACCAAATAGGCTTCATCCCCTAAATTCAGGGTGATTTCACATACATAAATCAATAAATATTTAAAGAAACTGAAAGAAAAAAACTGCATGATCATTTCATTGGATGCATCAAGGGACCTTTGACAAAATCCCAACACCCCTTCATGTTAAAAGTCCTAGAGATATTAGGTTTACATGGACAGATTTTTGCAGAAGTCCATAGTCAACATTGAATCAAATGGAAAAAAATACAAAGCATTTCTGCTAAATTTAGGAACAATACAAGGTTTTCCATTGTCTCAATATCTGTTCAATATAATATTTAAAGGCTTCTCTAGAGAAGTAAGACAACTGAAGGAGATGAGGGGGTATAAAGTGGAATGAAAGAAGTTAATGTATCTTTATTTGCAGATGATATAATAGTATACATAAATGACCCTAAAATTTCCACTGGGAAGTTCCTATTTCTGAGAAACACTTTCAGCAAAGTATCTAAATAAAAAATTAACTCACAAAAATCAATAGCCTTTATTTATACAAATGGCAAGCAGACTAAGGAAAAATATGGGAGAAAAGATCGTTCACAATAGGATCAAATAACATAAAATATCTTGGGCTAACTCTAACCAAGTGAAAGACTTTTATCACAAAAAAAATAGGACATTGGAGAAAGAAATTGAAGAGAATACAAAAGATGGAAATACTTCCTAATTTCATGAAGAGGTAAGATTAACATGGCCATCATACCAAAAACAATCTACACATTCAATGCAATTCATATCAAAATTCCAACACAACACTAATTCTGAAGGATTCTCAGTTTCCTATGAAAATACACAAACCACCACCACACACACACACCAAGAAAAGAGAAGAAAACAAACAAACAAAATAATATATCTAAAACTATCCTCAATAATAAAATGAATTGCAGGAGGTATTACTAGTCTCAGCCTCAAATTGTACTCTAGAGCTATAGCAATTAACATAATGACATTGGCACAAAATAAAAACAAAAACAAAACAAAATACCCAGATACATTGATCAATGGAATCAAATTGAAAACCCAGACCTAAACGGTGTGGGGTTTTTGATCACACTGTCAACGCTGAGATTTTATTATTTACTTAAAAATTCTGCTTCTAGTTGTAGTGTGATTCCATCCTCAAATATGCCTCTAATAAAAAGAATTCTGGTTGAATGTTGTAAAAAATATTAAATAAAACCAATCATAAGTCAAGAGGCAGAGTAAGCAAAAAGTTGATAAGAAAAAAAAAACCACAGAAAGTAGGAGGAAGTCAGGGCAACAGAGAAAGAGACTCCAGTTACAGAAGTTTTGTTTGAGATGTAAGAAAAAGCTTTTTCTGGGATGAGAGTGGAGGATGAAGCAGCTGGTTGCTTTCTCTCAGTCTTTGAGCTAGCAGGTTTTCACCTCAGCGTCTGGCTTCCAATTTTTATTGATAAAATAGATTTGTAGAGATTGGGTAAAAACAACATCTATACAACCTAATTTTTTTGATAAAAACACAGAAATGCGTACTGGGGAAAAAGGCAAAATCTTTAATATTTTGCAATGATCAAACTGGATGTCTACATTCTGAAGAATCCAAATAAGCCCATTCCTACTACCCAGCACAAAATTCAACTCCAGATGTATTAAAGATTTTAACATAAAACCAGATACACTGAACCTGACAGAAAAGATAGAAGAGATAGTGGTGAATAGCCTTGAAATCACTGGCATAGGAAAAGACATTCTATACTGAATATTATTATAATAGGCACTAATATCAACTATAAATAAATAGACCTCATGAAACTTAAAAGCTTCTGTATGGCATAAGATATCATCATTTGAAGAAATCAGCAACCTACAGAATAGGAAATGATTTTTACTGACAATACATCTTGTAGATTTCTGATATACAAAAAATGGGGTAGACAGAGCCATAACTGTCTATTTCTTATCAACAAATGAAGCTTCCAGAACCACAAGTGGGTTACCTTATTGAGTTGTTGACCAAAGAGGTTCAAGGGAAACCCCCGAACAACCCAGACAATTGCCAATGCTATAGGTTGTTTTCCACAAACAGACATCAAGGCTTCATTGCTGAAGACAGCACCTACACAACTCATTGAACTCAAATAAGTCCAACTGGTGCCTACACAGAGATATAACATCTATGTTAGTATCTTTAGTACTTTGCAGACTACCAAACGAGAAAGGTAGATATTAACCCAGCTACAAAACTTTTGATCTAAAATACTGTCCTGCCTGCAGTGTTTGCTAGGGTTATTGTGGCATAAATCTGGTAGAAATATCCAACCAACATCTGATTTGACTTAAGAACCACTCCAAGAGAAGGAAACCATACCCGACAGAGCTTTGATAACTACAAACCTATGATTAAGTAATTCTGGGAATAAAGTAAAATCAAATGCTACTGCTCCACTAAAAGTACACAACCAAAGAATGACTTCCAATGGCATTTTACTATATTTATAGATCAGTGCCTTGAACAGCCATCATCAGAGAAGCTTTCTCCTGTAGAAAATTAGAACAAATACAGAGATGCACAGACAGTCATCATGCAGAGAGTGAGAGATCTTGGAAATTCAGCCTTAAATGCATGTGCCAAAATTCCTTCCCTCGGTGCTCAGGAAAAATTTAAGAGGATATGGGAGGAGTAAGAGCAAGAGGGGATGAAGGACACCAAGCATATAAGGCCTTGTGATTCACCATGTTACATGGACAGATGATCTCACAGATAGTAAATCATTATCACAGGGGATACATGGGATTTTAACAGATGGGGTCCTAGGAATGAAAAGGAGTAGACATGTGTCCCTATCACTAATACATTGTAATCTTTAATAGATAACCATCCATGGTGGTGTGTTTAATCTTTGATTGAGTCTTATTGAGGTAACAAACAACTCTTAAGGATAGGCTGCCTGTGTAGAAGCAGGTAACCAACAGTAAAGAACACAATGATATCTTTGGAGATTCCTTGTGTCATAATGTCTTGCCCTCTTTTAAAAAATATTACCAGGTATTTTTTGTAAAACTGAAAAGAGCGTATATAGCCTACAAGCCTATACACTGCAAGTCCTTTTTGTAATATATGACTTTCAGTTTAGTGTTCTTATGGAAATCCTAAGTATGTCAATGAGTGGATCTGCATTCCTTGTGCCTTCTCTTGTGTTCTTCTCCTTTTCCTTATTTTGTCTTATTTCAGTGTGTTGAATCCCTTTGAGTCCTATGTGTTTTCTAATAAGAGACAGAAAGATGGTAGAATAAGGTGAAATGTGTGGTGAGGAGGTACTAGGAAGAGTTATGTGGACTGTAGTCAAGATATATTATGTGAAAAAAACTTTATTTTTAATAAAAGGAGAGAGAGAGAGAGAGAGAGAGAGAGAGAGAAAGAAAGAGAAACCACAGAAATGGATCCTTTTGCCTCATGGCAACAATAGAGAAATATTCCTCAGGGTCAGTACATAGAAGCTGATAGAGCTTTGGTACAAGTCAACAGGCTACAACTAAACCTGGCAACTGAATTTGGCAATGCAAATATTATCCATATGGTTTTAGATTTGAAGGTAGCAAAAATGTGAGATGGAAGTGGTCTTGGAGAACAACCGAGGAATAGCATCATGCAGCTAGCTTTGAGTCCCTATATAATGAACCTTCAATTGTGAAGTTGAAGTCTCACGGTATTGAAGATGTAATGGGCACCTCACAGTAGTGAAGATGGCAGGACCATGGGATCTCTTTAAGGAAGAGCTCTAGTTGTACAGGGGAGCTGGGATAAGCCCCAGAGTAAACATCTGCTTACTTTATGTGGCAGAGCTGCAGAGGTAAGGATACCTAAAGCATTTGAACCCCAAAGACATACTTCACATCAAGCAACATGATTTGCTATTCTTGTTGCTGGTCTTTGGTTTTGTTTTGAGATTATTGTTACTTGTGATGTCTTCTTGCTTCCCTTTTGAAATAAGACTGTTAATCTGCATCATCATGTATTAGTAGTACATAAATAGCTTTTCTTTTAAATATTAGGGATTCATAGTTAAAGGACATGATTGTAAATGTAATGAGATCTTCAACTTTTAATAGTTGGATTGTATTTCACATTATGAAATAGAAATAGATTTTTGGAGGGAAATGGAAGTTTATTTTTTAAAAGGATGTATAGGTGTGTCAAGTTGGCATGGGTAAACTGTCATGGTTCTCTTTAATTGCCAAGTTGACACTTGACAATTTAATCACTTGAGTATCAATGATGAATTGTGTACATTTGTTTGGCCTGTGACATTTTATATGTTGTATTGATTTATTTATCTTATATAGAGAGACCCATCCCACTGCCGGGAGCACCATTTCCCAGTATAAAAGACTTCCAACTGCATAAGAGTGTAGAAATCGAGCTGAGTCCGAACAATCAAATGAGAATCTATGCATTGCTTTCTCTTTGTTCTTGATTGTGGATATGATGTGACTAAATGTATAAGTTCACAAAAACATCGATTGCAAATGAGAATTTTGAGCTAAAACACACCTCTTTCTCTGGAAGTCACTTTTGACAGGGTGTTTTATCACAGATATGGAAATGAGACTAGAACACTGATCTTAATTCCCTTTCCCCTATAGGAGGAAGTTTGTCTTTCTCTTTTACTCACAGGGTGATTGTTATTGGAACATATCATCATAATTTTCCCTACTCATTGGAATAAGATATTCTAACACATAATTATGCATTTGTGTGTATAATTTCTCAGATGTACATGCATAAATATATGTAGATGAAAACCGTGTCATGGTTTTTCTTCTCTTTCAATAAGAATAAATGAAGCTTTATGGAAAGATGCTCTTGTGGTATATTAAGTAGCATTGTTAAATTAAAATGGGTAATGGAAACCTCTACTGGCTGCTGAAGTGCTACTCAAAAGTGCCCTGGCATATCTTATCACCTAAAAGTATAATGGTGCTTTAAATATTAACAAGTTCATTTATGTCGGGAATCTAGAGTAGAGGTTGGCATACAGAATGAAATACAAGTTAGTGACTCTTATAAACTTTGCATTTGAACATCATCCCCGGAAATGTAGAAAGAAAAGAGTTCTTTGTCCTTATGACTTTTCAACAATACAGCTTTGTAAGAAAATAATGGCAATGGTAAAACAACAATAGCCAAGGTATGTCTAACATAGTTCGTTTTACCTAAGCAGAGTCAAAATGCATTTTAAAATTGTTATTAATTTCAGCAATATACTTTCTTTGTAAGTTTTTTAACAACTTTGAACTCTATAATTATTCTGCTTTTATTAATTTATTTTTCAACACACATAAATATCTGAAATTTGAATTTCACACCAGATTAAGGTGATATACAGGTTTGATTGTTTCTGCCATGAATAACATATGGGCTCTGTAGCATAACAATTTAAGAGAGAAAAAAAATTATTTTCTTATCTATAAGTAGGTTCATGACTGACAATCTAATCTAACAAAATATTAGCAAAAGGAAAATAGTACACTATTATTTATTATGCTTATGTGGTATAGGAGCATTTTGGTGGGGGCACTAAAATATTGGGGAAGCAGCAAGCCTGTCCATAAGTTCAATGAATATACATTATTCATATATGTGAATAATTAGTTTTAAATGTTTATGGTAGAACCAGGAGGAAAATTACAAGGCCAGATTCTCTCTGTGTTCTCTGCCTTCTTTTCTTCACTGCAGATACGTGGCAGACAGCTGTCACGTCTTGAAGGAAGAAGCAAAATATTGTCTGGCTTTGAGAAAGTGAGGGAACTCAGAGAATTTTTCTAAAATTCTTTGAACATACTCAGTGTGTTCGGGAGCCATATTTTGGAGTATTGTGTTCATGGAGATGCTCAATAAATTTTAATCAAAAAAGCCAGTGTAATTCAGTGCATTCCCCAGTCCAGTTTTAAATGACCTCTTCTGTTTCAAGAATGTTGATGTGGTGATATTTTATCTGTATTTGAATAAATAAAGCTTGTCTGAAATTCAGAGAGTAAAACAGTTTCACTGATCACCCTAACAGCCCCGGCAGTGGTGACACACACCTTTAATCCTAGTACCCATCCTACTTTGCTACAGAAACTTAGCAGTGCATGGCTTTAAATCAGTGGTGCCCACCTTTAATCCCAATCCTACAGAGGAATATAAAAAAGGAGGACACATCTCACAGACACAGACTTTTTCTGAGATTCCTGGTGGTAGGATCATCATTTTAGACTGAGGTAGATGTAAGAGCCAGTGGCTGACTTTTTTGCTTTTCTGACCTTCAGGTTGAGCTGCAGTTTCTGTCTCAGTATGCTCCACGTTGAGATGTATCCACTGTGCAGAGCATCATGTGAACATTTATTTAATTCCATTAGAAAATCTCTTTCATATCTTTAGGAAAATAGATATTTGTTTTCTAGACAAGAGCTAACTCTTATTCGATCTAGTCTATGTCCTCCTAAATACTATAAATTTTATGAAGGTATCCCAAATACGCAGTTGCAGATATGGAAATATGGATATAGACCATATCAGGTAAACATGCTTTAAAAATATGAATAATTGTAGATATTGGAATTTTAATTACCCACTTGTTTTGTAAAGGGAGATACTAATCCTAAGACCTAATGCATACTAAGCAAGGGTTTTTACCACTGAACTACACAACCAACCTCAGAACTAAGCTCTGGGATGGTAGTTCAGCTCTCAGAGGCAACTACATGAGAAAGACCTTATAAAAGAGAGACGAATCACTATTGCATCATCATAATGAAAAACAAGATTCACAGTTGATGAATTTTTAACTCATTGATAACATATATTCAATCCGTGTAACAAATCATTATATGACATCAAATTAATTTTTCATATTTTCATCATGCTTCCTAATCTGAAAATCTGGCTTCTTGAGTACTGCATGCAAGAAGGTGATTTGAATAGTAAATCAGGGATCAAAACTGCTTTGATTTTTTTTGAAATGGAATATTAGTTTTACTTTATGGGTTAAAAAATATACCATGTCTGTTCAAACCAGATGGACTATAATTGGTATCCATTGATGTTTTCTTTACAAGCATATTTTACAGTAATGTTATAGCTATTTTCCATGAGGAAGAAGAGTGCCCAGTTGATATCAGCTACTATCAACTGCAAAGCCTAAGTCACTGTGAATCATAGAACTCAGCTAGGGACAACACGTCCACATTCATAGGGATGAACAAGTTGCCCTGCCTACTGCATAAAAATATGTGACCCACAAATGGTAGAACAGACACCCCACCATTGTTCACCCGTAACTAGTCATGGGGAGAGGCTCTATTTAGGAGTCTTCATGACATGCAGATTTGATACCACAGTGATTCAGTGAGGTCCAGAGAGGAAAAGCTTATAGTATTCCTCATGGTGTGTTATATGAAAATCAAGCCACATCTGAGGAAATGCCTTTTTCTCCATTAATAGAAAAAGAAAAGAAGGAGATATTGCTTCTCATTTGTGTTTGCTTTGACCTTGCAGAGTGAGAATAGGGGACAGAGTCTAAAATGTCCTTGGAATCCGAATCAGTGTACTATGTTCTTCAAATTTCACTGTTTGCTCCCTCGAATTTATCATGGTTCATTTATATAATTTATTCACCCACTTAAATTTTTATATAAATGGATGTGTTTTTCTCGTTGTTGACTCCAGCTTGTGAGGCCATGTGTATGCTACACATTTATCCAACAGCCAGTTAAATGAAAGCTGTTTGATTTACTTTCTGTGATATTTGGAAATAAAGTTCTTTCCTTGAGAAGAACTGAATTTTAATTCCTGTTTGTTTTCCAATACTAAGTAGAGAAATTCTTTTGTGTTAGTAATCTTTAATGTACCTATTTAAAATTCATGTGTATCAAGATGATGAAATTTTATGTCAGCTGTAACATCCAGGAATAATATCCAAAGGTTCAAATGTCAATGAACACTCAAAATAGATGCCTACTGGTCAGTTAGGAGTAGTATTGGAATACAGACAGATTTACACATCCCATTCCAGGCTTTCACATCAATAATTGTGTCATTTACAGCAAGGATTAAAAATAAGACAATTGATAAAATAATTTTTAAAAACTATGGATGAAAACTTAAAGATAAACTAGGCAAGGAGACAGACAAATTACAGAAATGTCATAAGAGAACTCCTAATTTTTGTATCCCAGAAAACCACAGTATCAATGTATTACTTTCAAGACAATTAGTTTTTCTTTCCCAAGTAACAGTAGCACTAAAATGTAATCTGTCTGCAAATTTTGTCATTACAACATTGTCTCATGATATAATATGCCTTCTAAAAGTCAGATTTCATCTCATCGATTCATGATACAGCTGCCTGGGCATTTGTATAATTAGAGGCAGATAGCCTCAGGGTCTTATAATAACCAGATAATTAAAGTATGTGCATCCATGAGGTCATGAGATATGCTAAGGACAGTAAAAGATGAATATAGTTCTTACAAAATACATAAAATATGCATCATAATTTCTGTTGCAATACTATTAAATTCATGTCTATAGCTTGTATTTCACAATACTTTTAAATTCATATCTATAGCTTGTATTTCACAGTGAATGTAGTCTTAACCAGGAAATAGTTTGAAGCAATCATGATAGACAAGGGTAAAACTCAAATATATAGACATGAAATTAAAAATGTAAAAACAGATTTCTGTTTTGTTTCTGTAGGTTTTAATGATTCAACCTAGAAAGAATTATTCAACTTTTCTCAAGTTAAAAAGAACTCCATCCTTAAAATTAGCTCATACATTCTGTATTAGTTCTGTAAATGCTAATATTTAATTAATATTGAAGACAGGGCACACCATTATTTAGATACACAAAGACAGAGTCTATAAAAATTTAATATATGTGAAACACTTCACAGGATAATTTCAAGTCCCTGAAAGTTCTGTAATGTGGATGAACTTATCTTGTAACAAGAATGTCTAGAACCCCATTACAAACTATGCATAATGTCCATTTCCTCATCTTTAAAATTAAAACAGTAAAAATATCTCTTGGGGAAATGGAAGTTTAGAAAGCTAAATGCAAATGTTTTCTATTTTTATTGCTATCATCCTTGGGAGAATGATCTCATTATTTCGATGAGAAGAAAAGCAAAATGCATGTGGTTTTAAGTGTGATTAGACCTTTTGTTTTTCACTAATATATAATTTACATTTATGCAGTGCTAAAGGTATATAGAATGTGAGCTACTGTGACCTTCTCCAAACAAGAATTCACTCAATATTATGCAACCCCTGTTGAAAACCAAATTTACCTAGATTAGCATAAGGTAAGCAAATGAATTGAAATTTTACATTGGTTAGAAATTCCAGTAAGGCAATTCAACAAAGTTAATATGTATATATGATTTTTTGTTGCATTGTTATACATACAGAAGCATACATTTGTAATCTAAAGTTTGTAGGTTGCTAAATTTGAGCATAGTATTTAAACATATAAGTTTATTTCCAGTAACAAAATAACTAGCTCTTTGTATACACATCTTATTGCAGTACATTTATATTTCTTATAATATATTGAGGTGAATGAATTTCCTGAGCTCTCGGCTTTCAGAAGGATGATAGTGAAATTGAAGTTAGGCAGTTTGTCATTTGTTTCCCTGAAGCATGCATTGCAAGAATTTTATTTATTTTTATTTTTTTTATTTTTTTATTTCAGACACTTTATTTATTGTTATTAAAAAATTTTCCACCTCCT
>LOJH01050333.1:330-15186 GCA_001685095.1 Ellobius talpinus
CATTTGTGGTTCCTGATCATTTTCTCATGATTTCTGTTTCTGTAATTCCCTCAGATTGTATGTTCTTTATTGTCTCTATTTCAGTTTTCAAGTATTGAATAGTTTCTTTAATATGTTTGATTGCTTTTTCTTGGTTTTCTTTAAGGGATTTACTGATGTCTTCAACAAAGTGTGACTCTTCAACAACTAGAGATAGAACTGTCATATGACCCAGCACTTCTTCCCAAGTTAACACCCAAGGTAAAAACATTATGCCAAACCCAAATCAAGACAATCAAAAAAAACCACCAGATACTCTAATATTTATTGCTGTACTTTTTAAAGTAGATAAAATATTATTTCAACCCAGATTCCCCTCAGTGGATGAAGAAAATGTGTGTTGTAGAAGCCTAATCACATATTATGTACTCATAAGTGTAGAGAAATTACTCTAATTGTCGTTTTCAGTAGTGTTAATGCAACTGAAGACTATTGTACTGGGTGAAATTATCTAGACACTTAAAGACAAATATCACATGTTTCCATTCCTTTGTGGGAGGTAATGATTCAGAGCTATGGGATGGAATGGTGGTGGAGTGATGCTCACACAGAGACTGGAAAAGGTGCAAAGGAGGAAATGAGAACATTTCAAATTCGAAACACTACAATACAGTGTGGAGTATTTCTGTCTGGTTCTCCTTATGATAGTAGGATAACTGTAGGTTAAAATAATATAGGATGCATTTTAAATGAAAATGCAAGATCTCTAATGCATAAAAATGATTAATATTGGTAAAAGCAGAAATGCTATTACCTTTGATTAGATTATAACACATTTATGTAGATGTACCAAATTAACACAAGATAGCCCGTGAATGTTTTTTTATCTCTATTTATAAAATTAGGATTCATTGTCTGATAAAGAGTTATGTAAGTAGTGCAGGTGAGAAAGTAGACCATACATTCAATTTGTCCTCAATTCACTTACTTTTTAGCTTACTTATAGCTAGCTGGAAATAAATTAAAGTTTCCATTCCTTAATTATGCAAACCTCATTTCAAGCCCTAGGCAGTCACATGCGAGTGTGTATTTGGCAGCGCATCTTATGCATTGTTGGGATTAGGCCAGTTTCCCATCCTTCTGTTGATTGCACTGACAGCATCAGTGGAATAATTATTGTTGGGAGGTTGTATTTCTTTAGTCACATAAAGATCATTTCTCCTATGTGTCTAGCTTTATGTTTAGAAAAATAACTTGCACTTGTGACAAAGTCTGTTTTGATCTCATTGTTTTTGCAACTGTGACGGTACAGCTCTACCAACATTGCCAAAGATGGACAACAGATGAGTAGGAAAAAGCAGACTTGTTTTTCATAATCAAACAAATAAAATCCTCATTGATGTAGGGGTAAGCAAGAAGCTATAAATGTTCGGGAAAACACAAAGTACAGAAGAATCTACTTTTACTTGGTGAATTTTTTAAAAATATTTACAAACTTCCAAAAATGTAAGTTAATTGGAATTTTTGACATTTATTAAGACAATTTTCTTTCTTTTAACTGTTAATCCAAGTAATTATTTCAAGAGTTTTGCCAACAACTTGTTTTGCTAACCTCTCCTCCCAGTCCTTTCCCCTAGTTCCCCTCTGTTCCCACCTCCTAATCCACTCCTCCATTTCCAGTTTGGAAAAAACAGGTCTCCTATGAGTACCTACAAAATATGGCATATCAAATTGCAGTAAGACTGAGCACCTTCCCATGTATTAAAGCTGGGCAAGGCAACCCAGTATGAGAAGTAGGGTCCCAAAAGCCAATAAAAGAGTCTGCCCCTGTTACCACTTTTAAGAGTTCCACAAAAGGACCAAGCTACACAACTGTAACATATATGCAGAGGGCCTAGGTCAGTCCCACGCAGGCTCCCTGGTTGTTGATTCTGTTTCTGTGAGCCCCTGAGTCCAGGTTAGTTGATTCTGTGAGTTTTCTTGTGTTGTCCTTCACCCCTCTGGTTCCGACAATTCTTTCTCCTCCACTTCTGCAGCATTACCCAAGCTCCACCTAATGTTTTGCTGTGGGTGTGCATCTGTTTCCACCAGTTAATGAATTAAGCCTCTCTGATGACAATTGGGCTAGGCACCAATCGAGTCACAGGAGATGGTCAGTTCAGGCTACGTTGCTATCTGAAATATTTGCTTTAATTTTTCTCTTTGACCCAGTATTTGCTTACATAGAAAATGTGTGTGTGTGTGTGTGTGTAAATAGATCCTTAATTCTTCTAAAAAAATATATTAATTGTCTTAAGCTAAAACACCCAAGAATCTCCCTTAGAGGTTTTTTTTTGTTTGTTTTCCATGGTTTGGGGGATTCTGTTTGTTCATTTGTTTTACAATTTTTGCCTTTTTAAAATTGAGGGTGGTGTTTGTTTGTTTGTTTGTTCGACACAGGGTCTCTCAACATAACCCTGGCTGTCCTGGAACTCACCATGCAGACCAGGCTGGCCTCGAACTCTCAGAGGTCCTCCTACCTCTGCCTCCTGAGTGCAGAGGTTAAAGGTGTGTGCCACCACACCACCAGGCCCTGACAATTTTTTGTCTCTTATTCTTAGGCTTTAATCTTCTTTTACAATTGCCTTTTCCTTCTACATTGCAAACTGATAGCTTTACATGTTGTGATTTGCGGTTACATTTTTCTTCTTGCTGATACTTATATTTTCACAATTTCCTGCTAATTTTTAACAAGCAGATCTTTCCTGCTCATTTTTCCCTTTCTTGATTTTGTGTAAGCTGTAGCACTTACAAACAACTCTTACAAATGAATTTCTTTTTTCTATTTTTACCCATTATTTTAACCTATATTTCTAAAAGAAAACTCAACCTACTTATATTTAATAATTCCTGATGTGTTTTAACCTTCCTGAAAAATTTCTTTACTTATTGTTTCTTATTAAGTGTAGTACTTTTTAGTAAATGACAAGGCCTCCTCTACTTTCTTAACTTCCCTAGTTGGTTTAATTAACCTACCACTGTTTGAATCTTCCAGCAGTTAACCTCTGTACTGGTGTGAAAATTTAAATAAAAATTTTCTCTAATGTTACTTCTCATCAGATCTTTATCTTCTCAAAAACACAGTCTTGCATATTTGCTTCTTTTCACTTTCACTTTCTTCTGCCTTCATCTTCCACAACCATTCCTCATGGCTGAGTAAAGCAACCTCAACTTTGAATACCAAGTTGTTACTAAATTGTCTTTACTTTAGAAATCACTTTAGTAATGATTTAGTTGTGATTATGTCAAGCCATCTAAACTCTCAGTAATTACTAGGAGTTCACTATAAACTTTATCATTTCTTTTTTTAATACCCTCATATCTGTGCTTTGTTTAGGAGGTGTACACCCTGGACAACATTTTTCAAAATGGAAGACTATTTGTACACACAAACTGGGGTTCCTTTGCACTTTTTACTTTTCAGATTCAAAGTGAATTGGTCTGGTGGTAGGGCCCAAGTGTCAATAGTTCTTAGTATGTTTCCCCTGGAGAAACTACTATTTATCCAGGCTGTTATAGACTTGTCATTGGAAAGTTTTCCTGGGACAGAGGCCATGGCCAGCTGTTGTAACTGGATCCAGATGGGGTGCGTGTGTAAGCTAAACAAGTCTTGATGCTTTCCTGTACACTGCTAGCCTGCTTCACCATCCGGTGTCCCGTGATTTTGCCCTAGGGCTACGTTTGGGACATCCTCAGACTCTTTCCCTGCTTTTTACACATTCTCAATTTTGTAGTTTTTTCCTTCAATCTAGGATTTTCAGTTGGTTTAGAATTTTTCTTGTCTGTTTTGCATTAAATTTATCCATATCTTTTTATGGAATAATGTATCAAATGTCTGATCTATTTCCAATAATCTTAGTAAAGTGTGTTGTTACCATTTTATATCATTTTAAAGGGTGCTGGAGAAGAAAGAGGAATCTGTTCAGTTAGTGGTCCTGAAGGGCACAAGAATGTGCTTATTTGTCAGCACATGGTTGCCTTACAGTCCCACTTTGTTATATCTTATGCTAATTTTTTCTGGAATGATCAGAAGTTACATCATTTTGCTTCTATGAACACCTTCCCAATCTCTTCTGTGAGTTTGTACCTGCAGACTGCTTCTCTAATACCAGACATGACATTACTTGTTCATATGTGCTGATATGTTTATCTTCCATCCATCTTCTTCTTTATACTTATCCAAGCTGGTATCTTTTCTCTCTTTACATTTCTTTCCAATGACACTTGCAATGTTCTTCTTCTAAGGACATCCCTGAGTCACTGAGCATATTCTAGCCATTCCCTTTGAACACAGTTGGCTCTGTTTAATGCCAATACTCTGAGGGCAAGTCTCAGTCTCTGTTTATAAAGCAAACACCCAGTGGTCACCAAGTACAAATAGTTTATCACACTTGAGACATTGCCAGTCAGTCAATTCAGATCAGAGACTCGTGAGATCAGAATCTCCAGTCCACTGCTATTTCAAAAAACACACAATAGTTCCCTTGTTTCTGTGGTATGCTTTCTTCTCCCAGTGAAGTCCAATTCAAATTCCCTGGTTTCATTCCCCTCTGCCAGTGTTAGAGAGGCATGGTCTGCCCTTTTCTAGTCCCTGTTTACAGTAGAACTGACTTGTGAGAGTGTTGCACTGGCACATTCAGGCTTACAAGGATTTTTGTTGAAATCAAACCTAGATTTAGATATATCTGGGTGTATCTATCATGTCAGGACCAGATTCAGTCTAAAGGCTTGGATTTATCAGAGTATGGACAAGACAGAAGGTAGCAACTCTTCCACTGTACCATCTCATTCACAACGTGAATCATTATAACACAGCTGGCTTTCAACAAGGCCTCACACTTCTCTGAGCTAACCTCTATGCCACAAACACCATCCATGAGAGACTTTTCCAAAGAAGAGTATTTGTGCAAAATCTATGGTATTTGTGTGAATTTAAATTTGATTTCATTCTTTTTTATCCTAAATTTCCACATACATGAAGCCCTGTGTTCAGTCTCCAGTACCACAGAAACACCTACCTGATCTATTAATGTTGTGGTTTCTTACATGAGTCGGGCACCTGTAACAAATAATTGGGATATAGAAATTGTGCTGGTTTGAAAGAAAATGACCCCCAAAAGGAGTGGCACTATTAGGAGGTGTAGCCTTGTTGGAGTAGATTTGACCTTGTTGGAGTACATTTGACCTTGTTGGAGTACTTGTGACCCTGTTGAAGTAGATGTGGCTTTGTTGGAGTGGGTGTGGCCTTGTTGGAGTACAGGTTGCCTTGTTGGAGGAAGTGTGTCAGTGTGGGGATGGGCTTTGAGATCTCCTATAGTCAAGCTAAACCTGGTGACACAGTCACTTCCTGTTGCCTTCAGATCAAGATGCAGAATTCTCAACTTCTCCAGCACCATGTCTGCCTGCAGGCTGCTTTGTCCTGTCATGGTGATAATGGACTGAACCTCTGAAGTGTAAGCCACCCAACTAAATGTTTTTCTTTGTAAGGTTTGCCATGGCCATGGTGTCTCTTCACAGCAATAGAAACTTGAACTAAGACAAAAATGAAGATGCATTTGAACTAAGTGAGAAACAAATGATTACCACAATTAGAGTCATGCTACGGAAGGGGAAGGGAAGGGAAGCAAAGGGAAAGGAGAAATCAAAGAGAATAAATTGGGGAAGGGAGGGAAAGGAAGCAAGAAAAAGAGAAGGAATGAAAAGGGAGAGGGGAGGTGAGATGTAAAAGGAAAAGGGAGGAGAAGAGAAATGAGAAGGGAGGGGAGACAAGAGAAGAGAAGAAAAAAGAAGAGGAGAGGAGAGGAGAGGAGAGGAGAGGAGAGAGGAACACATGTATTGATAATAGGGATATATAATTATACATCTATTGTCAAAAATTGCTACATGGGAACCCTGGAGAAAAGGAATCAGAAAGATTGTAAGAGTCAGTGGGATGGAAGCCACCAAAGAAACAGGGCCCTCTGGTCACGACAATATTGACTCACATATAAACTCACAGAGACTGTGGCAATTGGCACAGGGCCTGCATGGGTCTACACCAGATATTGTCCTAGCAGTAAGAGGGGAAGTGGACTCAAGCCCATATCCCTAACCCAGAAGCTACCTCCAATTGATAACTACTCACAAGGAATAATTTCTCCAATGGAGTCTCACTGTGTATATAAACCACACTTAAGAGTGGGGCCCAGGACCAGGAGTAGATGCCTAACAAAAGAAACTCAATGGTGTTTTTGGAGGGATTTTGTCTCATAATGCTTTGTCTAGACACTTTTCTAACCTTATAGGTCTTTTGTTCATATATTATAGTTTCCAAATTTATGCTTTTATGAGGTTTCTGTGTGTGCACAAATGTGTGTATCTCTGTGTCTGTATGTGTTTCTTATGTTTTTTTGGTTTTCTTTTTTCTGTCTGTTGTTTTCTAATGAGAGAGAAAAAAGATTTGGGTGGATTGGGAGGTGGGAAGAATCTGGAAGAAGTCTGGGGAAGGAAAACTGTGATCAGAATACATTGTATTTTTAAAAATCTATTTAAAAATTATAACCCTGTAGTTTCTCCAAAACCTAAACACAGAATTACCATATGATTCAAAAATTATGGCTTTGATCTATATCCAAAAGAATTGAAAACAGGACCCCTGAGATTTTTGTGTTCCTAGAAATTCTGTTCCCAAAAACTATAGGTAGAAGCAATCCAGCAACGGGTAGATACATGAAATGCGATCTATATTTACCATGCAATATTATTCAATCTCAGAAACAATAATGCATCAAAACTTTGGGCACATGCTACAACATGGGTGAAACATCAATATATTAGGCTAAATGAAAGCAGTTCATTCAGAAGAAATGCATTAAACATTCAGAAGACTCAGCTCCCCTTTGCAATACACACACACACAAACACACACACACACACACACACACACACACACTCTTCCCAAATGAGGTTACACAGGTACACAGGATTGGGCTTAATGAGAATGGAAATGGCCAAAACACAGAAGCTAAACTGTAGACACTGAGCCACTGGCTTGGTTTTTTATTGCAGTGATTGCTGCGCTGCCTAGAAAGAAACTGGAAGCAGTAAGTGATATGTTGTGGTTCTGTACTGACTAAAAAGGAACCAGAAACAATGAGCAATGCCATCAGGATGGTGCTTGGAAATACATAGTCTCTGTGTAGTGTAGGCTGCACAGCTCCTGCCCTGAAGCACTGTCTTAGTTCCCCTCATCGCTGATGGCGGACAACAAATTACTCACTTGGAACTTGCAGCAGGAACTGAGTCAGAAACTAGAAACTATGTTGGTGTACCAGATAGGAAGGGGGTAAAAGTTAATGGTGGATGCTGCAAGTTGCTCATATGTTACAGTAGAAACAGGTGGTAGAGTTGCAAAGGAATGTTAGTATTAAATCAAGGAGGCAAGAACACAAGCAAGGAGCTTGTCATTGGGTGTGAGAGAGCCAAGAGGCCTTGATAAGAGACAGATGGCCTCTGAAAGGCAAGCCAGTGTCAGCAGGTTGGCTGTCTAGCCCTACCCTGTACCTCCAAGGGCTATATGCTTGTCACCATTGCTCTTTTGAGTATTCTTGTTGATAATGCAGCTTATTGCAACACACTAACTTCCGAGAAAGCTTCCATCTATTTCAGGAAGGAGACCCCAGACCATCCCAGAGAAAAGGCATTAAGATTAAGAACTATTATGGCTAATTTGTTGGTACTGTGAAAACAAAGCCCTTAGTACAATTAACAGTACTTGAAACACGTGCAAGGTCAGACGCTAACGATGCTGAACAAGTAACTCACAGCGATCAGGCAAAGTCAATACTAACAAAGCAGGAGTCAGAGATGGACACCTGGTTGAAGGGGCAGAGGAGGTAGTCGTTCTGCCACCCCTGAGTCAGCAGCACTGCCCACGAACACTACATAATTATGGAATATGTGAGCCTGCCAGTGGCAGATGATTAACCAACCTCAGTGGAGATTACCCTGACCACTGTGATAAAAACTAAACAAAACAAACAACCCCCTAGACAGAGGAGCATGACAGCTTTTTCCTCTCCTGGGAGCCCTTATGCTTTCAGTTGTTTCAACTCTCAATTTCTAAGTTGTCCTTGATTTGCCCACTTTTCCTTAATATTTTTTAACACAGGCTGCATTCCCCTTTTTGTACTTCCATGCCAGTCCATGCCTTTAATTTTCATTGGCATAAGACCATGAACTTGGGAGCTGCTGCCCCAGGTTGATTTTTGGTGGCTAAGGCCTAATGGATGCCCTAGGTCCTTTGAACAAGCAGTTAGGCCAAGAAAGGTCCTGCCTTGCTCAGAATCCTGCATGCAAATGATGTCTATATCCTTTCAAAATTGCTAGCTGCCTTCCCCTGAATAAAATAAACTTCCTTTCAATGGCTGAGATTCTTGTATCTGCTTAGAGGAACACTAAGGCAACTGTAGTGACTGGCAAGGAAAGGAATCCCCGGTCAGGCTTGGACGGTGGCCAGAAGCAGCTGAGGCTTTCTCACATACCTAAGATGCTCCTGGAACACAGACGGCTTGGTTCTGTAGTAAATTCAGCATAGTTAGATATTGGCCGTGGCTAAACTTCCAAGTATGAGGTATTGAGAATGCAAGCAAAGATTTTTTAATATGAAATTCTAATGTCTAATATGATTTTTTAAAGTATATGTTAAAACTCTCTGGACATGGGAATAAAAGAAGCCTTTACCACTTCCCAGAGTTAAGCAATAGGAATAGTGTTCTAGATGTAGTTAGAGGACTTAGATACAACGTTACCAAGCATGGAGGACACAGTTATAGTCAAGATCATCGAGGGGTGGAAGAAACGAAGGTAAACTGTTGTTGCCCAGAGATCTGGAAAGGGTCTCA
This sequence comes from Ellobius talpinus, assembly GCA_001685095.1. Taxonomy (NCBI): domain Eukaryota; kingdom Metazoa; phylum Chordata; class Mammalia; order Rodentia; family Cricetidae; genus Ellobius; species Ellobius talpinus. Next base: position 9,231 of record LOJH01050333.1, read on the forward strand.
GTCCTGACCACAAATGTGAATCAAAACAAATACCTCAAAACATTTTGACCAGTCTACTGAGCTTGACTTAGGAGCTGTGACCATAGACTTGCCTTTTCTGGAACTGGCTCAGGTGGAGAAGGGGATTACAAAAGGAGATCAGGCTGTTCTGTGTTACTCCCTAAGAACTTCAAGCAAGAGACCGAAGCTGAACCTTGATGGGGCCATATCAGTACTCAACTTTATCAAAAAAAAATCAACCTAATGTAACCTAATGGAATTCTCATGACCTTTTGACCCTGTTACATCAATATCTGAACTGATTCCTAAGTCAGTGTGAGACCAGTTGCTTTCTTATTATTCATATATTGGACTCCAGCTTCTTCAGATTCCAAATCTCTTAGCAATAATTTAACAGCAACCCCACAATGGCTCATTGTTTACCAGTGAGAGTCATCTTCATGTGACTCACCCCAAGTTCATTATTCATTCCCTTTCTAGGCCGTCTGGCTGTTTCTCCCTTCTCTGTACCTACTCGAAAGTTCTGAATTTCTCATGGTACAAAACACAGACAGATGACTAAGAAGGGGGCATTTCCTTGACTGGATCTTGTTTTCTACACCAGCACTGAGCAGAGAGCAACCCTCATCCCCACCCACTTCTAAAAATATTCGATTTAGTGTTGATGGTAGATTCCACTCCATCAGCAGAAGGCTCTTGCCTTTCAAGTGCAAAATTACACGTGATATAGTTTTGTTTTAAAAATGAAGTCTATTATAAAGACAATGGAAGTCTGAGTTGGACCAACCAAGAATCAACTGTCCTTTAGCTTGAGCGAAAACGAAGACTGCATTGAAACTCTGCATATTGTCCATCTCTGATCATGAGATAGGTAAATGATCAGGACTTTGAACATTGTTTGCCGCAGGAAAGTTGTCTCAGGTATAAAACTTATCCATGTATTATATTCACTTAATAGATAGTTATTAAGTAACACACCCGAAGAATATAAAGAACATGGAGTTCTGATCCTGGGCATTGTCATTTAGTGAGGTACACTTTCACTTAATTAATCTTCCTCATTTCGGCTACAACTCCTCTCTCAGGTCATGGAGGCTTAGAATCTAAAGTTGGTTCTTAGGAAATTTTTGTTTGTTTGTTTGTTTTTAGGCATGATGAAAATAAGAGTTCATGACAAGAGGAATGGAGGGGAAATTCAACCCATAGTAAACATCACTATCATATCTCACAAGTTGGCCTTTGGCACACAGCATGATCAGAGGTCTGTTTTGCAATTGTTTCATCTTCTGACACTAACCGACTTGTACTACTTTTCCTTGAACATTTTCAGCAGATGCAAAGCAAAGGAGGATGACAAATAATTTACCTGATGGTTTGCCTGAAATTTCTCACCATAGCCCACTGTGTCTCCACTGTTACCTTCCATAACCAGTACCAAGTGATAGCAATGCTCTTTCCTTTCTCAATTTTTCTTTAACTTATTTGATAAGCATCCCCATAGAAAGCTGTTTCAATGCATTTTTTTATCTTTGACAGGCATTTTTGTTGCCTCTTCTTTTCTATTCCATATTGTAAAGATTCTAAATCATGGCATATTTCACACATATTTTGCTGTAATATAAAGTGTTTTATATACAGTAGAGTGTCTGCTTATATTCTTTGTCACTTACAGCAATATTTTAGAAAAATGATGAGGGCTCTTGGTATGATATAAAACACATTACAATTTTATTTCTTTAGGACAGAAAGAAATAAGTTATAGGTCAGGGTTCCCATGCAAAACTTCCAACTTCTAGAAATTCTTTGCTGCTCCCCAGAGGATGAACCAGGAGTAGTGAGTGATAAAATGACACAGAAGGTGACAACTGGACTCTGACTTTATGAACCTGACTTCAGAAAGACTTGGAGCAGCTGTGTGAATAAGCACAAATGTTCCAAGAACTGGAAACAGTTACACCATGCATTAAGTGAGGACAAGAGTAGAGAGGCAGACTCCACCTAGAACTTAGAGCTAAGGCCCCTGGGTTCCAGGGGAAGGGGAAGAGAGCTTACTGATAAAGGAAGGAGCATTAGCGCTGTCTTTTTGAAAGAGTACTCTGAAAGACTTGCTTGGGTGCATAAGAAGAATGTCCAAAATGCAGATCTTTAATAGGACAGTATGGATAAATATGAAAGAAGGAGGGAGTGTAAAATAGCAATAAGGATGTCTGAAAAAGTCATAAGAAATCATACTATTGACTACATACCTAAAAGTACATAATACAAGTAAGTTGGTATATAAATACACACACACACACATATATAGTTTAAATGAAATTTTCCCACATGGTCTGACAATGTATAGACTATCTGAAAAAATAAAACAGCAGGCATGAGAAGGCCTCTTTTGAGTGATTGTCCAAGAGACTCCCAAAACATCCATCCTATTGCCATTGTCCCTGGTTGCCACCAAAGGTGGCAGGTAAGTCCCAGAGGTGGAAGGTAAGTCCCTGTTGCTGAACACATGCACTTCAGACACAGAACCCGTGGTTCTTGAGCAGGAAATGACCTGAAACTAAGATGACTAGTTTTCATCCACCAGAAGTCTCAAGCTTCTAAAGAAGGAAGGCAACAATAGTCCTACCCCACTATGATGCTTATGAACCACAACAATGACCATAACAATGAGAGTGGCCTGAATATCTTGATGTTTACCAGCTGCTCTACAGTTAGACTTAAGACCTGCTCCACAAGAAGCAGAAGGCAAAGTGTTCCTAGTACTGGAAACCTAGCCAATTACCCAGGAACATTGAAGCTATAGAACATGGAGAAGAACTTGATAAACCAGCATAAACCCTAACAACATTCTAAAATCTGTCCTTATGTCCGCAGTTATGTGTAGCCCTCAGCCATCATCAAGAAAACGTCTCTTTGCAACAGAGACCATTACAGAAAACTAGAATGAAATAAAACCCAGAGCTCTGGAAGGCAATCTCAATGAATACATCTCCAAAACAATCCCACACCTAAGCCTTGGGGTCATTGTGGAAAAGGGGGTGGAAAGTAAGATCCAGAGGAACAGGGAGATTGCTATGAGATTGCTATGTCTCTTTGAAATGTCAGAAGCTACACCCATAAAGTCTCACCAATATGACTGCCTAAACATCAGTTGAACAAGAGCAACAGTGATAGACATGCTAACATGATCAGGAGGCCTCAACCTACACAAGAACTGTAAGCAACTAAGGAATGCTGAGAATGGGAGAAACAGTGGTTCCCTGAGAAGAGGACAAAAATTGGCTATCCAAGACCAAATGGTAAGCCTTCAAAAGATATACATACAAGTAACATTATACAGACTGATCAGGTTGTAACATATATTTAGGAGACAGCACACACATACACACACATACACATACACACACATACACACACACACCTCAATTAGTAAAAAAAAAAAAGAGGCCATGAATTTGAAAGAGTATTTGGGGGTTTTGCAGGGAACAAAGGAAAGAGGAGATGTTATAACTATATTATAATCTCAAAAAAATGAGAGAATTTAAAAAATCTTGGCAGAAATTAAGTGTAGCTTCATTGAAATAAAAAAAATGAGTTAGAAGATACAGTTAAAATCCTCAGGTGCCCCCTACTGGCAAGAAAAGGGGATATAAGAGGAAAAGAATATTTCATCACTATTCCTACGCAGCTAAGATAAAGCAAGGAAGAAATGTGCTTACTCGAAATGAAATAATGCCCGAAATATATTCTGTGGAGGCCCAAAAATGTGAGCCTATTTCCACCTTGTCTGATGGTCAGAGANTTTTGACATTAAGATGGCTCATACAAGTAAATCCATTCCATCCTGACAGATGGTCAGGATGTGCACATGTACCTCTACTCCTTCTTCTGTAATATGAGGTCCCCTGGGGAGTGGCTGTCTTCAGGATCCTTGGTCTAGGAAAGCTTCACAGCCTAAACAACAGAATACTAATAACTTGATGCCTCAAAGTGTTGAAGCAATTAACTGTTCCAGTTGTCCTTTGTCTCATGGTAAAGAAGTCTTTTGTTGCCTTCTTCCCCCTTTTGTATTGGGGTATAAACATGTATGAAAAATTAAACACGGCAATTTCAGTATTCACTGGAATGCCCTGCCGGTACTGTTCTATGGTTTCTATTTTATTATTTTTACATGTGTCTTTGCATTCTTTACTAATATTTCTAAATCCCCATGCTCCGCTCCTTCCCTGGGAAAGTGGTGTTCTTGTTGAGGCCAGTCCCCAACAATATTCAAACAATGTTATCCAGTGGTTGGGAGTGCTATTCTCTACACCATAGCCAGCATGTAATAAAAATTCAGGTAGAAGGCTGAGAATAAAAAAAAAATCTTTTCTAATGGTTAAAGAAGACTCAGGAGCTGAAGGAAGGAAAATAAGAGTATAAAGCTTCCTTTCAAATATCTTAAAATTCTACAAATGGTAGTGAAATGCTTGGTATCTTTTCACTTCAGTCGGCTCACACAATAAACCTGAGCAAAACTATAGTTCCAGCCATCATCTAGGCACAGGAAGCAAACTCCAGAAGCTGCATAAAGAAGGGTCAGTCGGTGGTCTCCTAAAAGATAAGCCCACGTCCCTTACAAACCTCAAACCCAGCTGTGAATTTTGGTAAGACAGTGATTCCTTCAGGTGATGGGTACCAGTTAAGAGGCGCCTCAGTTTCCTTACGTGTGATCAGAGGACTATGGCCTGGGTTAGGGTTAGATTAGGGTTAGGGTTGGGATTAGGGAATAAAAAGAAATCTAGTGTTGAAAACTGAGCTACACCGAGGAACTGAACAGAAAACAACCACATGACAAGGGGCGGGTTCCTACGACTGCAGCATGGGGTGAGACCCATCTCTGAGAAGCGTCGCGGGGAGCAGTATGGTCCGCTCATCATGACCCTAAAGCTTCAGGAAACAGAGTCCAGCTCAGACAGTGAGGCTCACATGGAAAGCCATCCTCCGTGGATGGAAGCTGAGAGAGTAATCTGAAAATAACCCTGGGGTTGGGTATCCCAGAGCCAAAAGGGCCATGCTGGAGGGATCACAACACCGATCTCAAGTTACACAATAAACCCATAATGACAGAGACAGCATGATACAAACACGTAGACCAATGAACTCAAATAAAGAACTAAAAATAAAACCACAGAGCTACATCCATCTATCTTTTTTTGTCTAAAGATGACAAAAACACGTTGGAAAAACAACAGCCTCTTTAACAAATGATGTCAGAAAAACCTGTTATATCCACAAGAAGAAAAATAAAACTAAGTTCTTACCCTCTTCTCTAGAACAAACATCAATTTGAAGTAGACCACGGTCCTTAAAATAGACCTCGGACCTTGCAGCTGCTGTAAAACCGAAGTAAAATGATTCAGAATGTAGAAGTAACAAGGACTTGCTGGAAAAGACTCTAGTAGTCAAGATAACAGTCCCAAGGATCGACAGTGGGGTTTTGTGTAATTAAAAGCTTCTGCCCAGAAATGAGATAACCACCAAAGTAAGGAGAAGACGAGAAAAGTCTGATTCTCCTACCTAATCTTATCCTGTCCAGCTACTGGCAAGTTAGCTACTTTATTAAACCAACCATAGCAACATATATTCACATAGTGCAAAGGAATATTCCACAGCTTATTTAAAGTTCCCTCCTTACTTTGGGGAATGTTGTACACAGTAAAATGCAGACTCTTTTTTTAACCAGAGTACATGTATATGTACATGTATATGTACAACTAATATGGTTATTTAACAAGTGTTTTTTAGTTACAGGTTGTGATTTTTATTCTTCCCATACTATTATTTTACTTTTATTTTTAATTAAAACTATAATTACATCTTTTTCCCCTTCCCTTTGCTCCTTCTAACTCTTTCCAGGGCTCCCATGCTCCCATTCCCTCTCGAATTCATGGCCTCTTCTTCTTTGTTATTGCTACAT
>LOJH01050334.1:1071-12698 GCA_001685095.1 Ellobius talpinus
AAGGAAGGAAGGAAGGAAGGAAGGAAGGAAGGAAGGAAGGAAGGAAAAAGTAATTCTCTTAGAAATGAAAAGTATAAATGGAAAATATCTGGGATAACATAGTGTCTTTTATTTGTGTCTTAACATCCAGTAAAGCAAAAGGTTGGCATGAATGAGCTGTGCTTCAGTGCCTTCCTGTGCTTGCTGTTCACATCAGTACCATTTCTTTCCATGTTTTCTCTACTTAAGGAAACAGGCAGACACCAGGCTTGCCTTCCTAGGTCAGTGTGGAATGGAGTCAAATTCAAGACACTGTTTCTGAATTAAAAGTTAAAATCTCAGCATTTGGGAGGCACAGACAGGTAGATCTCTATGAGTTTGAGGCCAGTTTGGTCTACCGGGTGAGTTCCAGGACAACTAGGGCTACAAGGAGAAACCATGTCCCTAAACACAAAAACCAAAAAGCAAAACAACAATGAAAAAAGAACAAAATTTTAAAAATTTAAAACAGATTAAATAATAAAAATCAATAACAAAATTCAATATGAAAATCAAGCAACATATATAACAAGCCATTAAGTTCCCTAGATAGATGATCATATAACTTGATCTAAGTGAGGGAAAAACGCCTGTGACATCATAGAAGTTGTCATCTGCATATGAGTATTCTGTAATGTAGTAATACTTCTCCCAGAAGACAGTCCCAAAAAACTGTGATAAAGACCCTGAAGTGTAGGTTTCCATATCTGGTGTCTTATGGCAGTAGTTGGGGAAGAACTCAATTATCCTTAAGGATCTGACTATTGGGAGTTTGACCATGATCTAATGTGTTGTAGAATATTAAAGCTATGTTAATTTTGTTTATTCTGTGGAACATTTATTTAATAATGTAAAGATATGTTGCATTCTTTTATGTTGCCTTTGTTCAACCCTGTGAAGCTGTTACTTTGTCTGTTAAAAACACCTGATTGGACTAATAAAGAGCTGAATAGTCAACAGCAAGACAGGAGAAAGAATAGGAGGGGCTGGCAGGCAGAGCGAATAAATAGGAGGAGAAATATTGGGAGAAGGAAATTGAGGAGTAAGAAAAGAAGGAGGACATCAGGAACCATCCAGCCAGCTACAAGCAAGACACAGAGTAAGAAGTAAAGAAAGGTATCCAGAAATAAAGATAAAAGCCCAGGGGCAAAAGGTAGATGGGATAATTTAAGAAAAGTTGGAAGAAACAAGCTAAGGTTGGGCATTTGTAAGAAAGAATAAGACTCTGTGATTTACTTGGGAGCTGGGTATAAGGCCTCCCCAAAAGAGCAAAGAGCCAAAAGAGTAAAGAGAAGAAAAATGATAACAACAAAAAACCAAACAACAAAAACAATGAGCTACACCAATGAGTATATGGGCAACACAAACTGTACTTCGTGTGTTCTTTTGAGGGGAAGGGTGGACCTGGGAGGGATGGGAAGTGAGTGTGATCAGAGAGCACTGCCTAAAATTACCGAATTATTAATTTAAATATTATGGTGGGGGAACAATGTTAAGATGCACTAAAAGAATTCAAAATCCCATACGATCTTAATAGGCCATCTATTTCTCTGTGCAGTTAACATGTTGCCACTTCTCCCCTGAAGTCCACAGTCAAGCTGCAGGATTAAACTGTAATAAATCCCAAGATACAAAGCAATATTTTTAATAATAAGAAAACGTTGTTGTCAAATGCTACATATAGCCTAGTATGAACTAGGAAACTGTTTAAGACCTGCACGCATAAACACAAAGAACTCTGGAATGTAAGTTTTCCTTACTTAATAGGTTCCTAGTCTATTTTATATTAACTGATAGTATTGTCAAAGCTACACAGAATGAGCTAGGCTTACTTGTTTTATTAAAACATTGCAGACTATTTACTTCTTATTGTGTGGATTTAGAAAATATCAGATTACCGTGGCATGAGAAACCTGAAGTTATGGATGTCTAATGAGGATGGTGTTTTCATGAAACTGTGTTTTGCTCTTATGAAAGAAAGTGAGACATAGGAAAGAAACTGACTTTTCCTTTCTTTGTGCTGTTCTTTCTGTCCCATTCCTATGATGCTGCTCAGGATCTGGTGTACGAGGAGATTGCAGCCTGAAAATAGATATAAAATGTGTTGAAAGACTTTCTTGTGCTGAGTTATGAATTGTTACAGGATATATTTTGGATAAAGTTTATGTTTTTATGGCTACAGAAGAAATAATAGAATCACCCAAGTTGTTCTTTTTATAATTTCATCTATTTCATGACTGCCAAGCAGCAATTCCATGTTGAATGAGTTATTGGTACATAAAAATATAAAGAGATTCTGCTTTTATTAATAATAATTGGATATGTAATGTGCAATGAAGAAAACTTTCTCTGATGTGTTTTGTGTTTAATGACATGACTTTTATTCACATTAAATTAAGTATACATTTCATGTTGATCCCTGATACAGAAATATAGTCAATCCTTTTTCCTCCCATGTTTATACTTTCAATAGAATTTTAGAATTTTAATACATTAACCCATGCCAGGTATGTTTAAATAATCAGATGGGAATCAGAAAGCTTATATAAGCTTATACTTACATGGACATGTGTCTGTGTTTTTCAGGCAGTAGGAATTATTATCAATTTCAAATGAAAATTCATTTTTGTACACTAATATGCTTATGTGTCATAGACTGCTTTTAAAATGGTCTTACTTTCATATTCCCATCTAGTGTTGCTGTCTTACAAATTAGAGGAGATTAATTTGGATCACTAACATATACTTTGTAGTAATTTGAAAATTATTACTATTTTATCAGTAGTCATATATAAGTTTTTCAAATTTCAAGTATGTGACTTAAGATAAGTAAAACGTACTAAACTTAGATCCACCTTATCTGTATTTTATAAAATAGGCTAAATAAATAACCAAAAGAAGATAAAAGCAATCTTGTGAAAGATCAAAACTAATTTCTGCCCAATAGTGTTTCAAAATTGTTGCTCAGTTCATTTTAGTGGAACCATGCCCTGCCCCTAGAGTGTGACTGAACACATATGCCTAAGCCTGAGATCTAAATAACAACACTCTTCTCACAGTTTTCTGAATTTTCTTTAAATATTTAAGTTGACAACTGTTTTTCCCAAGATGTGTTTAAATTAAAGTATAGTTTCATTATGTCACCATTTTCTTTACCTCCTTTGGTTCTTCCTATTCCCCCCGTTTCAAATTGTTGGCCCTTTTCTTTTCATTGTCATTTATACATATGTATAGCACCATATGCAGTGTAAATATGTGCTGATTTCACAGTGTAATTGTTAATTCTCTGGACTCTTGCAATTATTTTCATATCACTGTGCTCAACAGAAAAAATTCCCAGTTTTTATTTAATATTTCTAATATAATACAGAGTAAGAAACAAGACGCTTTCTGAATTTTGATATAAAATAAACATTTTTGTAAGAGTGACATTTTGTAGAATTGGTTTTTTTCTGGCTTATGGTATAGGAGGTCCTTCTGTTTATGTGTTGCTCTTATTGGTTGAATAAAGAAACTGCTTTGGCCTTTTGATAGGGCATAACTTAAGTAGGCATGGAGAAGACAGAACTGAATGCTGGGAAGAAGGGCAGACAGGCAGATGCCATGGAGCTCCTGCCTGAGAGGTTAGAATCTTGCCAGTAAGCCACAGTCATGTGGTAATACACAGATTTAATAGAAATGGGTTAAATCAAGACATAAGAATTAGCCAATAAGAAGTTGGAGCTAATGGGCCAGGAAGTGTTTAAATGAATACAGTTTCTGTGTGATTATTTTGGGTGTAAGCTAACTGGGTGGCTGGGACAGAACAAAGGGCCCACGCTCCATGTAACAGGCTTATTTTAATTACACCATACATTTTCACCCACCTTCACCCAAATCACAAAGTTTTCATTCCCTTTGTCAGTGATCAGTATTCCTTAAGCACACAGACTATCTTTTAAAATTCACTCACCCATTCATGGACACATAATCTAATTTCCTTATTGACTCCCATTGCAATAAATGTGGACGTGTGGATGTCACAGGCATAACTTTCTTTAGCTATAACAAAATGCCTAAATCATTAACTTAAGTATTTTGCTTCTAAGAGCTCTATGGGTTTAGTCTGTCTAGGTGGTACATATTGCTGAATGAGCCCGGTAGAACAAAACTGTTAATTTCAGACAGGAAGTAAGGGAGCATGATGGCATTTAAGGGTTGGCCTCAACAGGCCTTCTGTTCGAAGGTCCCACTCTCAACGGCATCAGTACAGGAGCACACTTTTAACACATGAGTGTCTGGGGGACACTGATCATGCAAACTGTAGCAGGCATGTGCCTAGTAGTGGGATTTCTGGATTCCAAGGTAGGTTTTAGTGTTTTGAAGAGGAGTATTGAAAGAGTTTAATAAGAGGGTGCCAAGTCTTAGCAGGAAGGAGTAAGTTTCAATGTTTTCTCTCCCAACAGGGAGATTGTAGTAAGCATAGTATCATATATTTCAAGTAGCTAAAGAAGAAGAAAGACATGACAAATATTTGACATAGCAGATATGCTAATTTCACCAGCTTGATTATTCCAGGTATGCTAATAACCTGATTTTTATACAGTCTATGCACAAAACCATAAGTGTATAGAAACATCACACCTTTCCTTCATAGAATTGCTCCATGTTAATTAAAAATAAGCCTTAAGAGCAAAGAAGCATCTTGATTCAAGTTCCTAAGTTAAACAGCTTCAACAGATGTATAACAAAAGAGGTATCTTAGCTTCCTTCTTGTCCCCCACCCCTTGGCAGCAATGGCCATGGTTTTGGCTAAGACCAAGCAGTATATAAAGATAATTATATGCTATGTGTAATGGTTTGAAAGAAAACGGCCCTTAAAGGGAGTGACACTATTAGGAGGAGTGGTGTGATTGGAGTAGGTGTGATCTCGTTGGGGGAAGTGTGTCACTGTGTAGACCAGCTTTGAGGTCTCTTACATGCTTAAGCCAAACCTAGTGAGACTTTTGACTTCCTGTTGCCTGCAAGATGTGGCATTCTCAGCTCTAACATCTACACATTGTCACGTTCCTCTTCATGATCATAATAGACTGAACCTCTGAAACTGTAAGTAAGCCACCTTCAATTAAATGTTCTCTTTAAGAGTTGCCGTGGCCATGGTCTCCTTTCAAAGCGGTAGTAAACCCTAACTAAGACACTAGGTTAATGACCCTTTCTTTGAGATTAGATTAGCAAACAATAAAAAGTTTTCTGTTTTGTATATTTGTCTTAAGAAAAAAAATCTTTTTGGAATATCAGGAACAAAAGTTTTAGGAGCTAACAGGTGCACGCATGTTAAGCCCCAGCTCTCTCACTTATGACAAAAACGATGTCTTAACTGAGTAAGACTGATTAACCTGGATGAAGGCCCTACACATCCTGAAACTTACCTGATGGCATAATGTGCTGACTGCAGTGTAAAAGGCTGCTGGGTCATCACTGATAAGCAATGAGAAAGAGAGATTCATAGGTTATAGTGAAGATTTTATTCTAGCTGCAACTGTTATCCTCAAATCAAAAGCCTTGTGATAATTCCAAAGATCAGATGAAATTGGATGCTGTTATATATCTCATCTTACCAGGGGCTTCCATACCCATCTCTGTTAGGGTCCTCCTTGTTACCTGACTTCTCAGGGGTTGTTGATTGTGGTCTGGTTATCCTTTCCTTTATGTCTAATATCCACTTATCCGTGAATGCATTACCATGTTTGTCTTTCGGGACCTAGGTTACCTCTCCGGATTTTTTTATTCTAGTTCCATCCATTTGCCTGCAATATTTAAGGTGTCATTGTTTTTCTACCGCTGAGTAATATTCCATTGTGTAAATGTACCACATTTTCTTTATCCATTTTTTATGGTGGGGAAGGAGTGAAGAGGAGTGGGGAAAAGGGTGAAGGGGAGTGGAAAGGGGAACGTGAGGGAGGGTTTGAGCTGGGGTATGGACAGAGAGGGAGAACAAAGAAAGAGATCCCAAATAGAGTCATGGTGGGGTTAGAAAGAAATCTGGTGCTTGGGAAATTCCCAGGAATCCACAAGGATAACTCCAACTAAAATTTCTAGTAATAGTGGAGAGGGTGCCTGAGCTGGCCTTCCCCCTGTAATCTGATTGGGAACTACCCTAACTACCATCCTAGAACCTTTATCCAGTAACTGATGGAATCAGATGCATAGATCCACGGCTAGCACTGGGCCAGGCTCTCAGAATCCATTTGAAGAGAGGGAGGAGGGGTTGTATAATCAAAGGTGTCAGGATCATGATGGAGAAATCCACAGAGAGAGCTGACCCGAGCTAGTGGGAGGTCATTGACTCTGGACTGACAGCTGGGGAACCGGCACAGGACCAATTAGGTTCTCTAAATGTGGATTACAATTTGTGTGCCTGGGACAATCTTTGGGGCCACTGGCAGTGGGACCAGAATTTATCACCAGTGTATGAACTGCATTTTTAGAGACCATTCCCTGTGGTGGGATACTTTGCTCAACCTCTGTGCAGGGGAAGAGGCTTGGTCCTGCCTCAACTTGAGATGCCAGACTTTGTTGACTCTCCATGGGAGGCCTTACCTTTCAGAGGAGTGGATGGAGGGTTGGGTGGGGCTGGAGGCAGGTGGTGGGGTAGGAGGGAAAGAAGGTGGAACTGTGGCTGGTATGTAAAATGAAAAAAATCTTTTAAATAAAAAAATTAAAAAAGAAAAATTGGACACTGTTGTCCTATATAGAGACAACAATACTGTTATGAAATAATGGGTTCCTATTAATATGTGTGGAAGACTGATTTTGATTATTTTACAAAGTAATTTTTGTATATTGGGTTGAGGCATCAGTGTTTTCAATGCACTGCTCCTTTCCCGACTTCTTGGGGGGAAATGATGTAACTGGAAAGGTATTTTAGCTAGGAAATATAATATATTTGATCTGATCTATATCCTTGTTTCAAAGCGAAGCTTTCTTTCACTGCTGATGGTGGAAGGAGTCTGAGAATTTTACAGCTTTGCTAAGCAGTCTGACCTTTGCAGCACCCGACAACCAGAATGCTGAAATGTTATGCTTAAATCCTATTTCACAATACCGCAAACCATTCTTTCTCAACATACTCAAGCCATTTAGGCAACCATGTTTGACACCTGATTTCACTTTAAGCACCTGCATGGAACATAATTATCTGTCCATTATCATAAGGGACTTCCATGCTGCACAGATGTCGTCCTTCATACCAGACTACCAACAATGGATGTGGGATAACAGCCAAGCTGTCTGTAAGACATGCTGACAACTTCAAAACAGGCATCTGAGCTGTAGGAAAGAATTTCTTTGTCCTCCGAACCATATACTAACATCTGTTAAAACCTGTTCCTCACCTTTTCTTTCTAGTTTTTCTCTTCTGACATGGTATGAATCAAAGTTCCCAATCCAAATCCCTTGTTTGGATTTGCTTTGTGATACCTACTCATTATCCACCAGAAAAAAAAAAAAGGTTTGAAGACTCCATTTAAAATTAACCTTAGATTTACAGGTATCTTTCAGGGGAACTTCAGAGCATTTAAGTTATGCATTTATTCAAACACAACTATCAATTAATGCACCCAGTCAAGATTGGAATGAATGGATATGCTAGTGTAAATAATGCATTGCATATCTTCAAGAGGTATATTTTGATTGCCAATTACCATGGGTTCTACATTGACAGTGATGGTTTACAGGCCCTGAGAAATCAATGTTTCAAGTCTGGTGTTTCTAATTCACAAGAATTCTGAATGTAGGCTACCGGGGATTTTTCAAAAAGCTAGTGGCATATCTTGTTTCCATGAAGTAAAATTTAATGTGTGGAAGAAATAAGTAAGTATCTGCTCAATGAAGGGGAAATAAAACTACTTACAAGGATAGAATGTGATGAGTGGAATTTTGTTAAGATAAGCAAAAACTTTAGAAACCGTGGAAATGCATCTGCAAGTGTTTGGTGGGTGAGCACTGTGGGCAACCAGACCAGGGATCTCAGTTCAGCACACAAAGAAGAGATGAATGGACGCAGTGGTCAAGATAAGAGGAAGCACTAGTGAGTTAGTTGTACTGAAAAACATCCGAAGAGTTCTCTATTTGATTAATGCTGTGTATGAGGTCAGACTATAGTAGAGACCCTGAGAAAGGGTTGGGGACTTATTGTAAGCCATGACAGTGTGGAAAGCTGGGACATACCATGGTATATCTTTATAAGAATAAAAATGAAGCTTTCATTATGGATCTCAACCATTATTTGGAGTTTTATATTTCAAAAATGTTTCTGCTAAGCTCTTAGTGGCTCATTTGGTTCATATTTTAGGGTGTCTGTCCTATCTGTCTATATTGTTTGCTGGTAACTGGATACATATAACAGCATAAGAAAGGAAAACAGAGAAGGCATCGTTTCCTAATGTAAATTCTTTAAGTAGTTTGCAAAGCACATTATAGGCCATTGTGTCTGTTTTCCTGACCAAGGAACAACTGAATGTCCAGCGCTCTTTGGACAAGAGTCACAGTTCCATAAAGTTGGTTTTACAGTTGAATCTATTTTTACTTACAGAGAAAGTTCTCTAATTTTGAATATGTTCATAAAATATTTTGGAAGATAATTGTTTTGTTCTGAAATTCTATATGAACAGCTTATTTGTTGGGTAGAATTACATAAAATCATAACACTCAAGTTATTTTTCTTAGAGGTGTGTTTTATTTTCATTTATGTGTACGTGTGTGCATATATGTGCTTAGATGTACAAGTGTGATCTGTTTCCCATGGATCTCAGTAGAAGGTGTTAGTTGTTATGTATGTGGAGTTGAAGGAGTTCTTAAACTGTTCGTTGTGGGTCCTTTAAAAGAACAGGTAGTGCTGTCAACCCCTAGTCATCCCTCCAGCTCTAGTATTCAAATCCTTAAACTGACTATTTATTAGACGTAAACATTTTGTTTGAGCAAATAAAAATTTATATAGAAGTCTAATGAGGTTTACTATAGATGTATACTGTCAATCAAATAGTAACTTTTTATAAAGATTAGCTTGAAAATAGACAGCAAGAGAATCCATGGTTTTGCCACGGTGGCTTGAAAATTTGGTGGGATAAAAGTACTGAGAGTTGAACACTGAAGGGAAAATGTATTAGGAATGCCACTGGGCATTTTTAGCTGTACCTTCGTGTGCAGTTCCAAGAGTAGTTTAGCTACTTTCTCCCAGTACTCAAGGAACTAAAGAAACAGAATGAGAATGAACATCATGGACAACTCTAACTGGTGAGTCCTTCCCCAGGTGTTTCCAGGTTAAGGACTACAGTGCACAAGTTAAATAGCCTGACAGCTGGGCAGAGCATCAAATAGCAGCAGTGCGTTAGTGTGGGATGACTAAGAGTGAATTCTAGCTAAATATGGGCAAAAACATGAAGAAGTTAAAGAAAATCTAAGTAAAATCATTAGAAAAACTTCCTTGATTTATTAACTTCGTAATATCAGAGTAATATACACACAAATATAGTATTTCAGGAATGTAGCTATCAAATATTTAGACGTTGTGTTCAGGCACATATTTTAAAACCCAAAATGTTCACAAGGAACAGATCATTTTCTAAGTTTTTCTATTTGGTTTTCATTATACTAATAAACTTACTTCCATTGCTGGAAAATTTAAAAACTGGATTTTATTATAAAGACTGATATATGTCTGCTTCTTTGTCTTTCTAAGGAATAATGTTTTTGTTAAAAAATATAGTTGGACCTCACACTCTGCTTTGCATCTGCTTCCCCTGTAATCAAAGAGAGCTTATACCAGGGGCCTCCAAAGTGTCTTTTGAGGGTTTTTTTTTTCAATATAACTTTCAGTGTTGTCTCAATTGCATATGTATTTGCTTTAGGACATAACACATTCTCTGTCAACTTCTATTTTTTTTAAATCATCATCTACTCTACTAGATCATGTGGACATGTGACCATAAGGTATTTTCATACTTTAATGTTAGAAAATCCAAAGAAAATTGGATTCCACACTAAAGAAAATGAAAGCCAAAGAGATCATTCAACTTGTATTAGTAGCTATAATAACTGTTTGTGTCTAATATTTCATCAAGCTGAGGCAAGTCATGATGTACTTAAAACTATATCCACTAAATTAAAGTTTATAATAAATTATGTTTCAACTAATAATATATTAAAAAGAGAGAGTGAGGAAAATATAAGCATCTCTAAGACCTCTGATTACACTCTAATTTAAAGAAAATATGTATGTTATCTCCCTGATGTATATCAACAGAGAAGAAATAATGAGGATGCCTGCATGTAAGAGTGTTGTAGAATAACCCACTCCCTTACCAAGACATGGTATGATGACGACAATATTAAGTGGCTGCCACAAAAATTGTATGTATGAAGCCATTCTAATTTTGGAAACCATTTCTAAACTCGTTCTTAACAAAAAAAGTATTTTGCCTAGAGATTACTGAATATTTTGAATGTAACTAATAGTTTTTCTGTAATTTTTACTCTAGTTTGAAATTAGACTTGAATGAAACAAGTTCAGCTTATATTGAGAGAACACTCAGATGTATAAGTACATGTTTATGCTGGTCTGTATTTAAGTATTTTAAAATATTTTAACTGTCAAGCTATAATAATTACAAAAATACATGATGATTTTGGTTGTGAGCCTAGTATTTAATGACTGACTCATCACAACAGGAGAATATCAAAGAGCCACAAAATACTTAAAGAAATGTTTACCATCATTCATCAAGATAATGTGCATCAAAATCACTCGGACATTGCACCTTACACCTGTCAGAAAGGATAAGATCAGAAACACAAGTGACAATTCATACTGGGAAGAATGTGGAGCAAGGAGAACACTCCTCCACTGCTGGTGGGAATGCAAGCTTGTACAACTACTTTGGAAAACAATATTTTGATTTCTCAGAAAATTAGGAATCGATATACCTCAAAAAACAGCTATATCACTTCTGGGCATATACCCAAAAGATGCTCAATCATACCTCAAGAACACTTTTTAACTATGTTCTTAACAGCTTTATTCATAATAGCCAGAACTTGGAAACAGCCTAGATGTCCCTCAATTGAAGAATGAATAAAGAAAATATGGTATATTTTCACAATGGAGTATTACTCAGTTGTTAAAAACAAAGACATCATGGAATTAAAAGCCAAATGGATAGAACTAAAAAAAGTCATCCTAAGTGAGGTAACTCAGACCCAGAAAGACAAACATGGTGTGTACTCACTTATAACAGCTGCAAAGTTAAGGATAACCATAGTGCAATCCACAGACCTTGAGAAGTTAGGTAACAGAGGGCTCAAAGTGAGCACTCTAATCTCCTTGGGAAGGGAAAACCTGAAGAGATTTTGTGAGTGGACTGAGGGAAGGTGAATCAGCTTGGAATGGTGGGGAGAGTACTGAAAGAGACTGCTATAAAAGAAGGGGCATTTCTGGGTGAGGTAGAAACCTGGTCCAAGGGAAACTTGATGTGGAATGTCCCTCTGTATGCTATGAATATGTTGGACCACGAGGGGTACGCCCACCCACTGAGACCGTGGGGCTGATCTAATGGGAGCTCACCAAGGCCAGC
>LOJH01050337.1:0-17273 GCA_001685095.1 Ellobius talpinus
CCCCTTTGGATCCCAACTGGTGTGGGATTGTTTATGACTTACGCCTTCAGGAAAACACTGCTTCTATAAATTAATTCTTTTATTTGTTTGTTTGTTCATTTGTTTAACATCCTGGCCACACTTTTCCCTCCTCCCCTTAAGATAATTCTTAATTTGTTGAACCAAGATACAAAGACTTATAATGAAGATACTGTTGTGGGATATCTATGCACCAGAGAAGACTGCTCAGACATGGGTTTAAGACAATAGAAAATCTTTATTAGCCTACTTGTGACTACACTGGGTGTTTGGGAGTCCAGTGAAGCCCCAAGCCTTTCTCAGGGTGAGCTTTTAAGCACACACACCAAACAAACAAACAAATAAACAAACAAAAAACGTATTCTGGGCTGACAAACTTCAGTTAGCCAGAAGTGGAACTACAGAAGCCAAAAAGCAAGGTTAGTGCATTAGAGACTTTCGCAGAACTACGGACTTCGGCGATTTAGACCTTTGTTTCATTTTGGCAGGTGGTACTGTGCTATGCGCTGAGTTTTATGGCCTCAATGGTACTTCTGTGATGGAGTGAGTTCTGCTAAGGTCTGAGGTTTATTTTTGCAAACTATGAGAGTGACACACAGTACCACAAAGAATTTTTTGTGCTATAGTGTATGAAAGATCTACAGTAAGAATCTAGTTCCCGTTAGAAGTGGGTGGCGGGCTGGAGAGACCGCTTAGCCCTTAAAGGCTAGACTCACAACCCAAAATATAAAATTGGGTGGTAAGGGTTCAGTTAAATCCCTGAAATCGTGTATGATAGCTACTTTTGGTTGTCAACTTAACTACATCTAGAATTAACTAAAATCAAAAAATGGAGGGCACACCTATGAGGTACGTTTGTTTAATTTGAAATAAGTAGATCCTCTTCTAAGTCAGCCAGACCTTTGAAGTAGGAGGACACACATCTTTATTCCAGATCTTGAGACAGGAAGACAGACCTTTAATCTGGTTCACACCTTCCATTGGAAGCCTATATGAGGTCATGGAAGATTTTGCTCTTTGTCTGTTTGCCCTCTCTTGCTAGCAAGACCATTCCTTCAACTGGTATTAGAGCCTACTTCTTGAGGATTCTAACATATACTGAAGGCCAACTGAACATCCAGCCTTGTGGACTGCACAGCTACTGGATTCTGGAACTTTCCATTCACGGTCAGTCATTGTTGGATTAGCTGAACCACAGCCTATAAGTTATTCTAATAAAATCCCTTTCTGTTTATATACAGAGAGGAATTCATTCTATAAGTTCTGCTACTCTAGAGAACCCTAACACAACATGTAGAGATGGAAAGAGAGAGCTGACAGTTCTCTCACCTCCACATACAGACTGTAGCATCTCTCTCTCTCTCTTTCATACACACACAACACCAACAACAATAATGAAATTATAGTAATAAAAACATGGAAACTCATCGCACTCTCTGTAGTGGCCTCTTCTCAACAGAGTGATTTCCAGAAAGCCTGAATATGACCAGACTGGGTATCAGCTTCGTACTTTGCCCAACCCTGAATCAGTCACTACTTGAGGAAATACCTAGGTCAGACAGGCCAGAAGTAGGACACTAGGCTTGAAGAAGACCTTTCCACCCAGGCACAGAGTAAAAGAGTAGGAATTCCCTGAGGAAAATCAATATGCCATTCCTACAGACCACAGACTGGAAAGTGAGCAGGGAAATTACCATTTATGCTAGGTTAATAGCTTCTGTTTTAGGCAGCTCTCTTCAATGGTCATTGAAAATAAAGATGCCCCAGTTTTCTCCTTTATCCTTTGAATGTTCACAGGCCTGAGCATGAAGAACTTCCTTATTTTGTCTTACTTCAAAGCCACTAAGAGAAACTCTTCTCATCTGAGAATTTGGAGTTATTTACCTTCAAAAAAAAAAAAGAAAAAACTTCTCCTGTTGAGTATGTTGTGTTTGGTGTTCTGGGTCTAGAGGACAGCTAATGTTGTTGTCATCTTGATAGACTCTAGAGTACCTGGCCATCTTGCCCTCCTGCATCCCACATAAAAAGCTGGATGGGTTTGGTGGCCCACTGTGATGGCTAGTCTTTTGTCAAGCTAGAGTCATCTAAGTTGAAAGAACCTCAACTGAGATAATGCCTCTATAATACTGGCCTGTAGGCAAACCTGTGGAACATTTGTTTGTTGGTGACTGATGTGGGAAGGCCCAGTCCATAATGGGTAAGTCTTTCAGGGGTGTATAAGAAAACAAACTGAGCAAGCCAAGAAGTCTCCAAGTTGGTGATCTTATATATGACTCCGGCTCTAGCTGACAGGTTCAGCTGTATAGTGGAAACCCTGCTTCACGACATCGTGGTCCAGTGGATACACACGTATGCCAGGCACATGAGCCTCTAAATCACAAACCAAGCCTAAATGCCTCTAGAGGATCTGAAAAACAAAGCTGATCTGGATGAAGGTACAGATGCTATTTCTAGTAGCATACTATGCAAAGCACGGTTTGTTAGAAACTTAAATTTTGAGAATTATGCAGATCTTATAAAAAAGTCAAACATCAGTGAGTCGAGTGCACTTTCAGAATTTGGAAGACTGAGTCAAGATAACCACATGATCACAGACAGCTCGAGCTACATAGCAAATTCTTGTCACAAAAAAGTTAAACATTCCCAAAAAGAAGACGTTGATAGTCACTGACAACCAAGATGGCTGTAATTGTTACCATCTAGACCTAGCTCGGCAGATGTAATAAACAGTTCACTAATATAACATTTGGGCACTGAATGCAGGATATTTTCACATCACATTTTACCAAAAGAATCAAATTTCTCAAATCTAACTTTTTAGCATCTCAAGACACAAAAATTCTGGCTACAGACATTTATCTTCCAAACAGTACTAGCTCAGACCAATAAGCCACCAGTTTTTAAAATCATCAGATAGCTAGTGAAAAAAGCTTAATTTAATTTCCCATGAACTTTAAATATCTTCTTGTTTTAGCTGGCAAAATGAATTATTTTTAAAATTAATTCATAAGAAGGGAAGTTAAATTAGTAGTTCATGTGCTCTTTTATAAGAGTTTTTTTTCACCATTTCCTCCATTTCCTGAGACCAATACCTTAGCACTTTATTGCACCAGAACTCACAGCAATAAACAAATTTTGTATTACAATCTGGCAAATGCATATCTACGTAAAAATACACATAAGCATATATCAAATTCATGTTTATTAAGCACATGTTTAATAAAATAATATCTCACTGAGAATTATTTCTCTGCTATTTTATTCTAGCACATGTTTTTAAATTTTTCAGAGACACACTAAATTTATTTTAGGAGTTGCTCATTAATGGAATGCTGAAGCTTAAAATCCACATCCTCAGCTTAATGTAGTGGCTCACACCTGTAAGGCAAGCTCTTGAGAGGCTGAGACAAAAAGATCACCACAAATTCAAGACTAGCCTGGGCTACAGAGTGAGTCACTAGCTCGAAACAATAGCAAAAATCCAGGCATGGTATCACAAACTTGTGGTCATCAGAATTGAAGGCAGGAGGAACAAGGCTAGTCATGGCATGTCAGAGTCCAGCCTCATTGACATGAGAGCCTATCTCAGAAATCAGTAGCAAAACAGCCTTAATTGTTATATTAAGGAACTTAAACACAGGGGTAACTAAACACAACAGGAACATAGTTTTAGTCATTTGAGATTTTGGATTAATGAGGACCAAATGAGTTTGCCTTCAGCCGGAAGAAATTGCAGCCTCTTACGACACATTCCCCAAATTAGCCAATTCTGGAGCCTAGCTCTGCTAGAAACTTCTGAGAATAAAGAAACTGTAATTTATGCGGTAATTAAAATACGAGAGAAAGAATTCTAAATGAGAAGTCGGAAGATCTAAAGTTTAGTTTTGCCGTTTCTCAGCTGGATAATTCGAGTGGACCTCTCTGCAGGTCACTGAGAACCAGGGACCTCCTCATCTGCACGTTCAGAACAATGGTCACCGAAAAACAACTGTTACAGGATCTTTACCTTCTTCTGCAATGTGTGAAGAGTTTGGATGCTGCTGCTTCTGTCCTTTTAACAAGCAAAATATAAAGATAAAATCATTGACATTTCTTAGACACAACGAAGAATTATGCACTGGGAAAACTGTCACACTAAAATCTGGGGAGGCAAATACATACGGAGACTCACAGTCCAGTTTTGCTGGCCTGAAGCAAAAACCACCAAAGCCAGCAACACTTTTAAAACTGAGAATGAGAAAATGCCAGGGCCAGAGTGAGGCAGAACCCTTACATGCGTGTGGTTTTCCCTTCCTGGAATCCCAACATTTGGGGGAACCCTTAAAGGTGTATGGGTTTTGCTTCTAGGAATCACACTGAGTTCTCCCAGTGCTCAGCCAGGAAAGCTCCTCTTCAACAGGAAGATAGGAATAACAACCATTCAAAGGATGCCTAAACCCTTAGAATCCCTAGACAGAGGCCTACTTTCTAGCCAGAGGGATTTGCAGATCCTTGTCTGCACTGTGAAAGGATGTTCACCCAACATCACTTCCTCCAGACTTCCTGTTTCACCTAAAGATGGGGGTAAAAGAGGGAAAACCACTTGGGAGGTCATCACCTAGGACACACTAAAGACTAAAGCTTGCTCCTGATGCTACCCCACACAACGCTCCAGCAAAATAACTTCGCTTGCAGTGGAAAGAGGGGAAAGGGTCACATTCTATTTTAAGAGAAATTATTAATCAAGTTTAAACAAAAGGGGAGAGCAAACCAAGCACATTGGAGTAAGAAGTCATTGCCTTGGTACACGCTGCTGAAGCAGCTTCTTGCTAGATTAACACTAAGCTTCACACTTAAGGTCTTTTTACCTTATTTTCTCTAACCTTGTGCACCATGTCTGGGTTTTAAAAAATCAATCACAACAGGGCTTTGCGGGGATGGCTCAATCAGTAAAGCATTTCTCTTACAAGCAAGGGTTCTATCTGCACCACCCACATAAAACTGCTGGTCCTGGTGGCACAGGCTTGTCTCCCAGGGCTGGGGAGTATGACACAAAAGGATCCCTGGGGTTAGTGGCCCAGCTAGTCTGGCCTAATTGGTGAGCTCCAGGCCGTTGAGAGACCCTGCCCAAAGGAGGTGAACAATATTTCTAAGAATGACCCCCAAGGTTGTTTTCCAGCCTCCATACACATGTATACATATATCTATACACGCACATACTTTTAAAAGTGGTAATTACAGAGTAAGAAATATTAGAATTCTAAGTATACAGTCTGATAAGACAAAGCATCATCAGAAACAGAATCAGAAATGATACCTTTTTGGAATGAATTATGAGACAGGAAATTTAAAATAACTATAATAAATATGTTAATAACAATAGAAGAAAAAGTAGATAGCATGAAAAAACATAGACAGAATATTAGCAAAAAGTTGGAAAGACTGCAAAAGAATCAGTAAAAAATGCTGCATATCAAAGCTACAGTATCAAAAACGAATACCTTCGACAGTCTCACTGGAAGACTAGACACAGCCAAAGAAAGAATCCATAGCTCAAAAACAAATTAGTAGAAACTTGTTAAACTGACAAGCAGAGATAAAAGAATAACAAAACAAGCTGCAATCCAGCCACTATGGGAGAGCTTGAGATGTACCATTAGCACTTGGAATACACAAAGAAGGAATAAGAAGAAAGCAAAGAAATATCTGAAGCAAGAGTGGCTAAGAATTTCCCCCAAATGAATGATATACACCCGATTGGACGCAGTGAGTTATTGAAGAAAACAAACAAACAAACAAGGAGACCACAAATGTGGGGGGCACATTGAGGGAATTCCTGGAGGAACAGGGAAGGGGAGTTAGGGATAAATAGAGTCAAGATAAAATATATAATTTTATACATTGCATACATGTATAAAATTCTCAAGGAATAAAATTAAGTTATTTTTTAAAAATAAATAATTTTTTAAAAGCAAGATCCAATTATCATTGACTAAAGAAACTTCATATACACACACATGCACACACACACACACAATATGGAAAGATGCAAGTCACTACAACATGCAAATGGAAGCCAAACAATGCAAGACTAGTTCTGTTTCTATCTGATAAAATGGACTTCAAGCCAAAATTATTCAGACAAGATCATGAAAGTCACCACACAACAAAGGGGAAACACAAAATAAAGAAAATATAATCAATATCAATACATATGCACCAAGCATCGCTTCAGCCTGCTTTATAAAACAAACACTGGCCAAAAGGGACAAGCACAGGTCCCAACACAGTAATATTAGGTGATTTCAATACCAACGTATATAAGTGAGCAAATCATCCAAACAATAAAATCAACAAAGAAATTCAAAGTCAAGTCATGCCATAGGTAAAATGGATTTGACAGACATCCACAGAGTATTCTATCCCACAAACACACAGAACAGAAACCTGAAACTCTCAGCTTGCTGGCTACACAGCCCACTCTACCCCAGGATGTGTTCTGACCTAAAGAGTCTGTGCCTCCAGCAATATCTACCTGCCCTGGCCTCAGGCTGTGTGTCACTAAGGACTTCAGTTCTTCGTCTCCTCTGGAGTTTGACAGGTCTTTTCATCTTAAGCATGAGACTCTAATAAGTGTCCAAATGCAATCAAGTTGCCTTTTAAAAATGATTAGTCGTGATTTAGATTTTCAATTTTAAAAGAACAAAATTCTATGCAGGAAAATTCAGGTATCACAACGACTCGGATTTTTCCCTTTGTTTTTACATCGTTCAGTTTTGTGTCCAAATGCGACCTGCATAGGGCAGCACCTGTCGTCCCTGTTCTCACATGCTCTGTGTGACCTGTGGTGACAACTTGGAAAATGAAAATTAAAAAAAGTACTAGTCAACTATTTCCAACAAAGAGCCATCTTCCAGCAACAGCTTTCTACTCTCCTGTCTATGAGCGCGACCTTGTACTGCATGGAACCTAAGAAAACATTCACTTTCTATGAAATCAGCTTGACTTCCGAGTACCTTACTACACAGGTATGGGGGACAGCTTCAGAAGCACAAGTATCAGAATCTGTCCTGGGTCTGTTTCATGGAACACAAACGGTCCTCGATGTCCGTAGCTGTCATTTCTTTACAGTAATGTAGCAGCTCCATGTCCTACACAGAGAGGGCCACAAGGGCAGATACAGTCCTCTAGTCTGTTAGGTCTCAAACCCAGGACAGAAAGCTGAGGTACCTATTTAACACACCAAAGCTGACCTGCCTGCCAGGTTCTCCCAGCGCCCCCCAGTTCCTACCTGTTACAGGGTATGGCTGGCACACAGAGCCTCTATCGTGACTCTCCAGCCCAGGGTCTAGGTGGTCCTTCCACCAGAGGCTTTTTCCTACACAGTCCATACATTTTTGTTACTCGCCCCCTTTGTACCTTTGGGCCTCGCGGCTGTACCCGGTTCCTTCTCTCCCTTCTCTCTTTCCCTCCCAGTCTCCCAACATGTTCCATCTCAGTCCACTCCTTCACTCTGGACCCTCCCAGATGTCCGTGTCTCCACCTACGCTCTCCCTTTATCTAGAACGAACTTTCTCCTCCACCATACCGAGGAGCAGTCATGTCCTTTCCTTCCATTTTTATTTCCTTTTTCAACTTTCCAGCACTCCAGTAAATCCCTGGGGTGTCAATTTATGACGACGAAGAGGGCTTTACCTCACAGTTTCAGGAGTTCTACTCCAGTTCCTTGGCTTTGCTGCCTTTTGCTGCAGTAGCACACAGGAAGCGTGTGGCAAAACAACAGTGCTCACCTTGTGCCTCAAAACAGGAAGGGGAGACAGACCGGACTCAACTGTGCCTTAAAGCCCATTCCTCCAAGACCTAAATTTCTACTAAGCCTGCCACCCTGGAGAACAAGCATCTAAGTCTTGGCCTTTGGGAAGTACTTAACATCCAAACTCTAGTACCTGTAAGTGACCTGACTGATGCTTAACAATGCTAAACAATCTTCGTACACACATTTTAAATGCTAAGGCTAATTAACCAGTAACACCACCACTTTTCATTTTGCGTGCTAATGGGGGCACATACGGGAACTACAAGTAATGACTCTCATTAGGCAAAGAACAAAATTAGCATTTACGAGTTCTAATTGAGTTTCAGCTTCCTCATATAATGCATTTTGCTTTTCACTGAAAACAGTGAACTTTAAACTAGAGAAGGAAATAACCAAAATGTCCAAATAATTATAAGAAAATGGAGGCAAGGGTGACACCATTTATGTTTTCCAGTTTCTAATTTTTCACAGCCTATCCAGAGGTCCATCCATGATCTATAGGAAACCCAGATTTCCCAGTGAAACATAAGATAAAGATTAATGATAAATGTAAACATACTATGAAAACATTAAATATTTCTTTCAAAAATGAGTCATTTATTATTACTATTGCTGCTGCCATGGTAACACTAACCCACAGGAATAGAGAGGGTCTATAGGAAAAACCCAGAACACTAAAAGCATAAAATTATTAACTTTTGTTGCCTTCATTTTTTGCCAAGATCATGACTATCAGAGGTTCTTCAATACCTTTAAAAATAGAAATACAAAATATTTATTTCCATGTGGAAAGATTAAAACAATAAAAAGAGAGTTGGGGTATATCAGTAGTAGAGCATTTGCCCAGCGTGCTCTTGGGCCCGGGATTCAGTCCCAAGCATCACAAAACAAGCACTTAAATAAATAAATAAATAAACACAATAGAAAGCACAGGCAGCAGTAGGATCCCATGGGAAGTGTATAAATAATGCTGGCACAAAATCGAGGCTTTCTTTTCCTCCCAAACAATCTGGGGAATGCCTACAACCGCCTTAGTTACTGGTGAGGGACAATGTCCCCATCTATTTTTCGGTGGCTCTGCAGCTTTCTCTCCTTAATTAGAGTCTCCATATTGCCTGGCCATCTGCTTCTGGGTCCTTCCCAAGCTTTGGTGATGGAAGGGATATTTTATGATCTCATCCCTTTAGTGGGAGGATAAATCCCACATTTATCTGCTCAGGACTAAATGCTTTTAGAGAAGACATGAGGACCCTCATGGTGCTTGCTATATAACTGTGGAACATTCCTCTCGCTGCAGAGGCTCCCAATGTTCCTGTTTGATGTTCACGGCCGTCTAGAATGAATATGCCATTGGCAGAACATATTCTTCCTACTTTCTCAACACTGACTTAGATCGTCTCCTGCTGTCTGATTTGTTATTTGAAAGAAATATTCACATTTTCTCAAACGCATTGCTTCTTCCTACATTGAGTCATTTGGCTGTTAACTGCAATGCTGTTTGCGTTGCCACCAGCCCAAACTAATTGCCTGACACCGACTTCTCAGTTTGTCACCTTTGCTCGAACACTCTGGTGCACTGTCTGCAGCAATGGCTCTCTACGGTCCTGCTCATCTCCATACACGCACGTGTCTTCTCTTTCCCAGAGACAAAGCTTATTTGACTGCCACAGACTGTGGAGTGAGCTCGTGGCCTGCTTTGGCCCAAAGAGAAGGAAGCAAATGACACTACTGTTCTGCCCCTGAACTTTCTGAGTTCTGAGGACATCTGCTTCTGTTCATTTGGAACCTGGCTGCCATGGAAAATCCAGGGGAGGCTACATCAGAAGAGGTCATGAAGACAAGTTCTGGAGGAGAAGCCACCAAGAAGGAGGGGACACATGAAAGAAAATCAAGGATTCTGGCATATGCATGAACCATACCATTCCCACAAGAAAAGAATCCAGCAAGACTAGAGTCCTTTGAGTTGTCTTTTTTAATACGCCAGAGATAGACATACCAGGTGGGACTATCTTAAGTTCCAAAGCACCAAACAGTTGTAAGCCATGTGCCCCAGTTAGTACCAACTAGAATGGAGAAGAGCCATTTTCATCAAGCCATATATGAGAAAAGAAATTCTTTCTGTAAACTTCTGTGTTTGCGGATGGAATGTTATGTAGCAATATAGCTGGCAGAAATAGTTCGATATACCATTGTAACAATTGCCCCACAGAACGATGCTCCTTGCAATGTGATATTGCCAGACTTCCCATCAAGAGGCAGGAAACCGTGACTGCTGACCAACAGAATATGACAAAAGAGATGTAGAAGTCCTAGACGAGTATTAAGCCACAAAGGGCCTTGCAGCTCCAGTGCTCAGACTTGTGGAGCCTGAACTCCACAATGCTAGAAGTTCTAGACTAAAGCATGTGAAAGGAAATTAAGATGCTTCAGCTGAGAGCCAACTGTAGTCAACTGACACTTGAGTGAGGCCATCTTGAAACTCTTCCAGGAAATGACTATGGATACACAAGTTAGCCCTGTCAAGATCACCAATTCTGCTGCCCCTGATAAATGATTATTGGTTTAAGCCTGGAAGGATAGAGGCAGTGTTGTGTGCAGTAGATGACAAGGGATAAAAAAATGCTTCTAGCCCACCCCAACTGTGAGTCCAATAAGGCTGTACAATGTAGACAGCCAATTGTTAGTGTTGGAAGTCAGAACGACGGTCAGACACACAGGCTGTGATGTTACACTCCATAGGATCATTAGGGCTCTACCACTAACAAGGAAGTGACTGGTTTAACACAAGTTTCCTCTTTTGTAAACTAGGGATCAGAATAGCAGGTACCTCAGTGGGGTCTTGTGGGCATTTAGGGAAGCATCTACATAATATATATTCAGAAAATCTTGGGTAGTCTTAAAGACATGAGCTAGGTTTTTATGGAAAGTCTTTACAAATTTTCAAATGAAGTCATATCCTTTTAAGATCTTT
Organism: Ellobius talpinus; assembly: GCA_001685095.1. NCBI lineage: Eukaryota > Metazoa > Chordata > Mammalia > Rodentia > Cricetidae > Ellobius > Ellobius talpinus. Next base: position 10,785 of record LOJH01050337.1, read on the forward strand.
TTATAAAATGAAACTGAGAATGAAAAGCCCACATTCCATAGCCCTCCAAACCTTCTTCAGGGAGTTGTCATGGCAGTACTGGAAGGATTATAGAGGAAATGGTGGAGGGCATTTTTATGGGATGGATCTGTAGGAGGGAATACTTCTAAATGATAATTTAAAATAGTTTCCAGCAAAGCTTTAAGCCCTGATTTTTTTAAATTGCTACTTCCAACTACTTAAACTAGGATTCTGAAAACTCCAGAATTCCTCTCAATATGAAGACAGACATCTAAATACTTGCATGTTTTATGTTGGTTTACACAGCAGAAACATCAGTAAGCACTTGCATTGCACTGTTTCATAGACCAGCAGGAAGATCCACCCTGTGAGACAGCAGTAGGAATGGAGACAGGATGGCTAGCAGGTGACATGGCAGGTAAAGGTGCTTTCTGCCAAGATAAGGGACCCAAGTCCAACCCTTGGGGCTTGCAGAGTCGAAGGGAAGGACTGGCTCCCTCAAGTTGCCCTTTGGTCAAGACATGCACTCTTTGGCACATGGGTACCTACATACACACATAGCAAATACATAAATAAATAAATGTCATTTTAAGGTTTAAACAAAGAAAAAAGAAAGAAATTCAATATTTAATCACTAGAAGCAAAATTAAGTAGTTGAAGATTGAAAACTTTATTAAATGATAGTATCTCAACACATCATGAATTTATACACTGGGAATAAAGAATGGGTAAACTGTTTAATCTATCAGATTATATTATAAATTGCTTATTTGTATTAACTAGATGCACTTCAAGAATTGCCCCATGACAGACATCAAAATTGTTAAGGCCACAGGATAAGAATTAACTATGGTATTTAATTGATAAATGAATGAAAATTCCCTACAACCAGAGTCAATACTACAATTTAGGAACATTTAAAATAATTGGCATAGAAAGTACGGATGAAATTCACATATATTCTTTTTTATATGCTTTAGAATCTTACTTAATTCAAGTTGCTATAGTAAAATACCCTCAATTGGGAAGCTGAAATAATAGAAATTTATTTGTCACAGTTTTTCTGGAGGCTAAGAAGTCTAAAATCAACATGTCAATGGCTTCCTAGGGCCCACTTCCTGATTAGTAGGATACTTTCCTGCTGTGTTCTTACATGAAAAAGAGACAGAGACTAAGACATAGAGACAGAAAGGAACAGGTAATAGAAGCAAACTCTCTGGTGTCCCTTCCCATGTGGGTAGTAAGTCTATCATGAATACCTAACCTTCAATACCTAACAGCCACTCAAGGGCCTAATACCAGATGCCATCTCTTTGAGAACTAGCCTTCAACAGGTAAACTGAGAAGACAAAGTCACTCCATAATGTCAGGGAAAGCGTTACTGTGGCACACCTATCTGACAAAAGTAATTGCATTTCTTGTTGTTCATGTGAGAGTGTATTTGTGATCTTGAGGCTCCTTGAATCTGGGAGGACATTTGTAGCCATAGCAAACAATTCCAATGGTTTGGACCATGAATGTCTGTTCCCTTGGGAACATTTGGCAATATCTAGAGACAAAGGTTTCTAACTAGGGAAGACAGTATTACTACTGCTAAATATCCCATAATGTACAATGTCAGCAGTGATGAGGCTGAGCAAGCCCATAAGAGAGATGGTCTAAGTCAGTGGTTCTCAACCTGCCACTCACAACCCCTTCGAGGACAAAATGACCCTTTCACGGGAGTTGTAGATCAGATATTTATATCACAATTTATAATAGTAGCAAAATTAAGATTATGAAGTAATATGGGATTCCCCTCTGTATGCTGTGACTACCATTGGTTAATAAAAAAAAAACTGGTTTGGCCTGATAGGGTGGATAGGCAGGGAAAACTAAACTGAATGCTGGGAGAAAGGAGGTGGAGTCAGAGANGTGATTTAAATAATATAGTTTCTGTGTGATTATTTTAGGAGTCTGGGCAGCCAGGAAATGAACAAGCAGCCTTCTACAACGATGAAGTAGCAACAAAAATAATTTTATGATTGGTGTCACCGCAAACTAAGGAGTTGTATTAAAGGGTCACAGCATTAGGAAGGTGGAGAACCACTAATCTAAGTGATGCTTATAACTCTCTGGGCTAGGTTGTGAAGGCACTATACCTTCTTCTTAGTGTGTCCTCCTGGGCATTGTTTGCCTTTGGGACCCAGCCAGCATGCAAAGAAAAACCCAGGCACGAGGACAACCAAAGGCATGGTTCATATCACTTGCAGAAGCCCAAACCAACAAACAGTAACAATATGTCCAGGCATGTCAGTCTATCAGCTTGGAATCAGATTTTCCTACTATCAGTTAAGGCACCTCCACTGATACGTACAATAGAGATGAACCACCTCTTTGGAGGCTGTTCAATATAGATTCCCAAGAAATATGAATGGCTTTTCTTCAAGTCACTAAGTTTGTAAATGATCTGTTTCACAATAGAAAACTGTCATCTATCCAGGAAGCCATCTACCATCCATTTATCCATTCTCATTAACAACAATGATTAGCACCTGTATAAATGGTGTTGCGCTATTGATAAGACATTTAAATGCTGCATAGTAGTTACTACATTTACTAAGTTGTAAAGAGACTAGATTAGGAGCAGCAATCAACCTTTCCTGGGGACCTGTTAGTCACAGGTATCAGTGGTTACCTAGGGAAGCAACTGTGACTCTGACATGAAGAGGACCTGTAGTCCTTAAGCTGTAAAAACAGCACAATAAAAGTATGGGCATTTGGGCTGGAGAGATGGCTCAGAGGTTAAGAGCACTGGCTGTTCTTCCAAAGGTCCTGAGTTCAATTCCCAGCAACCACATGGTGGCTCACAACCTGGTGTATGGGAGCACTCACATACATAAAGTATTAATAAAGTTTTTTTTAAAGTACAGCAAGAACATAAAAACATAATTATTGACCCTTTATCATACTGAAATAAAGTTCAGACACATTCAGCAGGATAAGAATACTGTTTTTAAAGAATCAATACATAGCTTATACAACTATAGTGTTTTTATAGAGAAAATTTTCTAGTAGAAAATTGCCCCTGGAAGTAAGTTAGTGAAAGAAGTGACTTTTGTTTCTAGTTAAAATTTCTATATTGCATTTCAAAAATTATATCAAGAAACTTTGGAGTCATTCATATACTAAAGAAAACAGTGATGACAACTGGGATGCTTTAACATTAGTTGATATCGTAGAATTTGTTGAACTATTTCTAGCTAGCATCTTTACTCTTTGCAGTACTGTGTTTCGAATTTTAAGTATTGTTTGAGAGTAATACATTTTGTCAACAGATTCTTTCATGGTTAATCTGCAAGAATCATCATATCTTCTTATAAGCTGCCCAGGGTGACCTGTAATAGTTTCTTTATGTTCTTGACCCAGAAAACCCTCCAAAATCATGCAAATCAAGAGGCTCCATCTATGCTTCCTTTATGAACACCCATGAAACTTCCTGACCATCAGTAGAATTCATAACCCCAAAGCCACCAATTAATGAAATATGTATCTTTAATACATGAACACAAAGTTAATGATGCATGTGTATAAAGATGTCATGATGAAGTCCATTACTTTGTATAATAACCTCAAAAGGAAAAGTGTAACAGATATGATCTTCTTGGTGGTACAGTGGTGGGGTTGACATGTGAGCCTAGCCAAACAATGGAGAGGGATTGGGGTTAGCAGCCAAAGAAGAAATTTTTTCCCATGTGTACTTAAAACTAGAGAAAGTCTTCTTGATTCAGGTGTGGATTTTTCTGACCTTGGAATATATCCAAGTGAATGAAACACCTAAGATGCTCACTGTGCTCACAGAACTGGTGGTCAGATTAACCCGTATGTGAGCTCCTACATGAACTGCTTTTCTATCACTGTGACCAAACAACAAAATTAAAGAACAATTCAATTAAAACTAAATTATAATTTAGTTGCAATAAACAATTGCATATGTCCTCTCGCTTTACTGGTGGGTGAAAGACAAACCTTCTGAACTATGTGAACACACATTTGTGATTTCTTGTTCTGCCTTTGACATCCTTGTCCTCCCAGGACCCAGAGCTTAATAACTATGTCTACTCATTGCCACCCACAAAATCTTAAACTCTGTAGGGACCTCAAGGGAGATCTGCAATATAACCTCTGGTGACCAGTAGAATATACAAAAATCTTTGCAACGAGATCTCAGAAATAGTACAGCACAGACTAATTTTTAAACTGGCTTAATTGTCATGTTTAAGTCATTTTATAATGGTGCCCAAACCATCTGTGGTAAAGGGCCGGTTTCTTATTTTATCTCCAGTTTCTGTAGTCCATGACTAATTTGCAGCTCTGGCCATACGCCCATATGAGATTCACTACACAGAGCTCAACAACACCTGAACTTGTCTAGACCTTTATTTCATTTTACAAGACAAATCAACAGTGCACCATGACACGTTTAGATGTCGCAACAATAATTCGGTGTTATAAAGTTTATGAAGCTCGATATATGGCACACATCTGTAATCCTATCACGTGGGAGGTGGAGGCAGGAGACCCAGTTCAAAGCCAGGCTCAGCTGCATAGTATGAGGCCATTTGGGCTATATGAGACTTTGTCTCACAAAAGTTTCTAGATACTTCGTCTTAGCTTTGTTCTTCATTAGCAGAAAAGGAATAGTTCACAGCACCAATAGCAGGCAATACCTTACGTAGCCCTGCACTAGAACTCTCAATTACCTAGGGCTAAAGTGCTTACCTAGAGTGCCTGTGCTCAGTTCAGCACTGCATAAAACCAGAGTGGTGGTCTGTGCATATAATTCTGTGCATATAATTCAGGGGCGGGGCAGGAGAACCAAATGTTGAAGATCTTTCTCAACTAACAGCAATTTCAAGGTAAGTTTGGGCTATATGAGATACTTTTTCACACAAAAAAAAATCCTGACTGCTTCTTTCCAGAGAGACTCGTTTAACAAAAGATATTAATATAGAAATATTTAGAGTTCCCTTTCTGGAAATTTTTATTTGCACAAATTTCACATTTCAAAGTATCAGTTTTGCTAAAGTTTATGTATTTTATTTGATTATTTGATTATTTATTTGTGTGTGTGAACCACACGAGTGCAGGTGCCTTTGTTGGTTAGAAAAGGCTGTTGTATGCCCTGGAATTGGAATTACAGACAGTCTGTAGTGAAGCACCTGATGTGCGTCCTCTGAAAGAACAAGTACTCTTAACAGCTGTGTCATCTCTCCAGGGCCCCAAGGGGTCATATGAAGAGTAATGATTCTCATTACTCTGTGACATCAGTGCACATGGATTCTGATCTTGGCTACATAATTAGTAGACATATGGCTTTAGGCATGTTACTCAACTTCCTAACCCTCAGTTTCCCTCATTTGGAATATGTGGGTAACATGTTGCAAGGAAAGTATGAGATTTGGTGTAATGATGCTGTGAAGTATTTACCACAGTCCTACAGGGTAGTTGTGCATGAGAACTGCTACTTTCATTATTCGTATTTTTTATTGGTCAGATTTGAACTCAAGATCTGTACCTTCTAAGCACATGTTTGTTCTACCACATAGCTTGTACCCTGGGGCCTATTTTTAAACTGGGAAAATTGCCTTGCCATTGATATTAATTTCCAACCCACAATTTCATTTTCTTTAAGTACAACTTTCTTAAAAACAATGTCTCCCACAAGTTGGGTAAGATGGTTCCTATCTATAATTCTCCCATTCCAACAGAAGCTGTAAGATCACAGACACTAGCTGGATGAGAAAGCAGACATCTACAGAATCCTGAAAGCAGATGAGCTAGTAGCCATTTACTTAGCACAGCATACAAACTCGAAACTCTGTCTGGGGTGGGGGACTTCTACTTCAGGAATCCAGAAAATTAAAAAAATATATGCATGTACTAGGTACACCTTTGAAGACAGAAGTGTGGTATAAGGAAACCAGCAGTTTCTTTTCCTCCAGGGTCTGACTTGGAACTGAGAGAGTATGTTACTTTATACATAGGAGGCAATTTCCCTGCTTTCTGTGTTACAATAAAATACAGAGACTGGGTAATTAAAAAAGTTTTTGTTTAGGGGAGTACTTGAAAAGGAACCCAGGTCCTTTCAAATGCTAGGCAAGCACTCAACTATATCTCTGCTCCTCCTTTTTTTCCAAACAGGGTCTCATATAGCCTAGGCTGGTCTCCAACTCACTGTATAGCTAAGGATAACATTAAACTTCTGATCATCCTGCCTCCACTTTCCAAGTGCTAAGATTATAGGTATAGGTATAGGTATATTTATGAAGTTGTAGGGTTGGAACCTAGGGTTTCAGGCATGCTAGGGAAATATTTAACCAACTGAGCTACAATCCCAATATACACACACCACATGCACCACCACCACTGGTGTTTGTGTGTGTGCGTGCGTGCATGAGTGAGAGAGAGAGAGAGAGAGAGAGAGAGAGAGAGAGAGAGAGAGAGAGA
>LOJH01050338.1:0-12697 GCA_001685095.1 Ellobius talpinus
CCCTCCCTCCCTCTCTCCCTCCCCGAGGTCCCCCACTCGCCTGCTTTGCAGCTCGACGCCGGACCCCCAGCCACCCTCGCGGGGAGTAGGGGAGGAACTTCGGCCTTCAGAAGCTGGAGTCGTTCATAGTTCTGAGTCCTAATATCCGTACCCCTGGATCAGGGCCCAGTTCCGACTGTTAGTTTAGACCAAAGTGGATTGCAGATTTCCCGGGACGTTAGCTGACAACTAGATTCCACTTTCAGGAGCTTCTTAAGACACGCCTTACTAAAGAGTCGCTTTACCCAGAAGATCGTTCCCAGAGACCATTGAGAATCTGTTACTGCCACGCTTCTTAATGTTGTAGACGGATAAATTCGATTCCAGGCCGTTGACTTCTGACCCTTCAGTGAGTGAGTCTGGTGGGAGAGCCACATCCCCTCCCCCATGTATGGGGCTGTTCCAGGTAGCTTTAACCCAAAATGCAAATACTTCTACATAAGCTAAGCCTCTCTTTACAATGGGTTTTTTATCTTAGCTAGTATCGACTGAGGGCCTGGTGTGTTGGAGGTGGGGAGGAAAGAGTCTGTCTGGTCTGTCCCACTGAAGCCTCTGCAGTGGGATCAGGGAGGAAGATGGCTGCACTTGGCAGGGTGTGGCTATAAGTTTGCAGGCTGGCCAAAACTGCTCAATTCACAGACTTTTTTTTTGCTGTGCCAGAAACATAGTAGGCAAAGCCCCAGACCATGTCCAGCCTTGGTAGGCCTGATACAACTATATGTCAGGGTGAAGATCAGGTTGAAATTGCCTAGTCTAGGAGCAAACCTGTGTTCTGGATTTTTGTTGTTGTTTTGTTTTGTTCTCGTTTTCAAAACAAGGTCTTTAGCCCAGGCTTACCTGGAGCTCACTGAGTAGCCCAAGCTGGCCTCAGTTCCAGGCAGTCCTCCTGCCTCAGCCTTCCTAGCGCTGAAGCCAATGTTCTGATCCTGTTTTTTTTTAACCTGACTGGCAGGGATGCAGTGATAGAGGGTAGGTGGGTGACCCAGTGCTTTGCTGTTTGGGAAGTGGTATGGCTGTGGCTAGATTAGTGTCAAAGCTTATGGAACTTTGAGTGGGCTTGAGGGTCTGTTTGAGCCTGGAAATGTTTTCCTTGTGGGTTCAGTATAAAACTTCTAAGCTTTTGGAAGAGGTGTATTTGTGGACCAAGTGTGCATGCCCGAAACGCTCCTCTGGGAGGAGAACTTGAGCTCCTGGGACACCTTGAAAAGGACAGAACTGGTCTCCGGGAAGGGCAGAGATGTGGGTTGCTCTAACCTTTGCTCAGCTTGGGTGAAGGGGCACCAGAGTTAGAGGTCAGAAGAAAAACTTGCCTTAAAAGGGATCTGGCTGCAGCTGATAGTCCCTATCTTTCAGGCAATCTGGAAAACATTCCTGGGTAAGACCTGCTTTCCCCTCTACCTAGTTCCTTTTACACCCTCTCCTAGATTCTGTATTTGGAAGCTGGGGAGTGCTACTGAGAAAGGTGGTCGGTCTGTCACTTTAAATCCAATGAGCATTTTCAGTGTATATGCCGAATTGCATGTTTACACAGAACCTCCAGATTGTCACACTGCCAGGGCTGAGGCCACAGGGGAAGAGGTGTGGTCCTTAACTTTTCTTACTTTATCGGGGGATGGGGAGATCACTACAGGTAATGAGTAAGGGGCTAGAAGGAAATCTGGAATGGTGGTGACTTAGTCGGACCCAGAAGGAAGGGTGGAACTAGCTGATGGAGAGGATAGGGACTAGATCAAAAGTGGAAAATGCTGATCGTATTGGTGTCCCTAGCAGTAAGTCTGGCGAGAAGTGTAGGTTTCAGAGGGCTGAGGTTGCAAGGAGGCCAGAGATACATACCTTCGTAAGAGAAAAGAGTCTGCATTAAGGCAGGGTGGGCAGGAAGAGAGTCATAGGCAGACTTGTTTGAGATATGAAGAGAAAAGAGTCTGCATTCAGGCAGGGTGGGCAGGAAGAGAGTCATAGGCAGACTTGTTTGAGATATGAAGAGAAAAGAGTCTGCATTAATGCAGGGTGGGCAGGAAGAGAGTCGTAGGCAGACTTGTTTGAGATATGATGAGCTGGGCTGGAGATGCCAGAGAGGAAGGTGTATGGACAGTGAGGAAGGCCGGAGGCTGGAGGTGTAGCCCAGCCAAAGAGCGCTGTCTTAGCATGCTTGAGGTCCTGGGTTCAAGCACACGCAGAGGAAGCAAAGGGAGAAAACACAAGTGAAGGATGTTGATGTCTCTGCCTCCTAAGCCTGCCTTTGCCTTGGAGTGCTGGGATTGAGGACGCACGCCACCAAGCTGGCTGGGGCTGAGACCTCTTAAGTTAGGGCAGGCAGTGATGCTACTGCACTGGAATACAGGAAGAAAATAAGGTGGAGACTGAGTGTTCTGGATATGAGTTAGTTTTAATTTGAGGCGTGATGAATCTGAAGTTCAGAGACCATCTCTTTAAAAAAATAAAATCAGTTGGCCTGGCGTTGGTGGCGCACACCTTTAATTCCAGCACTCAGGAGGCAGAGGCAGATGGATCTCTTGAGTTTGAGGCCATCCTGTTGTACAAAAGGAGTTCCAGGACAGCCAGGGCTATTACACAGAGAAACCCTGTCTCACAAAAACCAAATAAATAACAAAAAAAATCAAATAAATAAATAAATAAATAAAAAACTTAAAAAAAAGAGAAAATTTGTCCATAAAAATTGTTTGCTCAGCTGGGCCTGGTAGCACACCCCTTTAATCTCAGCAGGCAGAGGCAGGCAGATCTCTCTGAGTTTGAGGGCAGCTTGGTCCTACATTGTAAGTTCCAGGCCCACCAAAGCTACGTATCGAGGCCTTGTGTCAAAACAAAAAAGTTTGCTTCCTCTTTGCCAGATGGTATTTCTAGTAATCTTGAAATAATTGTGATTATTCTGTCCACTTTACAGAAGATGACCTGAAGCGTGGAGAGGCTAGGTCGCCTCTAGGGAGTGATGGAGCCAGGACTCTGCCCAAGGCAGATTCTGACCCTATTAACTACCGTGCCCCGTGGGGAGAAGGTGTCCTGTCCCCAGGTGGATGGGTACACAGAGGGATTAGAGGGCTGATTTGCTGACTGTCTAATAAACGCTACCACCTGTAAAGACGTGCATGGGTACCTGAGAATGGCTGTGTCACTTTGGCCATGTCCTTTGAAGTGCATTACCCGTGACAGGGAGGACTTACGGGGCATGTCTGGTGTTTTTGGGTGTCTGATCTGTATGCCATCTAACGATGGCAAACATTTGCGGCTCTAATTGAGTCCTTTACCAGATTACCTCGCAGTCTTTCCAGTGGCCAGAGGAGGCTGACTTGGGACAGAGCAGGCACATCTAGGTCAGGTAGCTTGTCAGAGACTACTGTGAGGCAGGGCTGGGTTCAGGGCCAAGTCTGCCTGGCTCCTAGGTCCACACAGTGCTTGCTTGGTTTGTCTTTTTGGAGATGGGGGTCTATGTAAGATGAGGCCAGCCTTAAACTAACTGTCCTCCTGTCTCAGCTTCTTGAGGGCTTTGATGTCCACCATGCCACATACAGGACCCACATTTAATCTCTACTCTCCTCATTCTCCCTGCTTCCCAGCAGGCTGGAGGTTTTTAAACAGTTTTCTGGAGATTTGTGCTTTTAGTTCCCATTTGCATGTCTTACAAACAGGAAAGTAATGACTAGCAAGGGATGTCTGTTTTAGAAGACGGGTGATTGGGACTGAGGAGTCGCTTCAACAGGTGTAGATGCTGGCCTCCAGACCAGACAGCCTGATCTCCACTTGTGAGCAGTGGAGCTATGAGCAGTGACACATATAAATAAACAAATGAATTATTGAATAAATGCATATTTGTTTTAGTTGTAAAAAAGACTAGGGTGGCCTGTTTTAAGGGGAGGAAGAATCAAAGTAGCAGAGACCAAATGGGGGAGGTGGTTCATGACCTCAAGACAATGTAGGTCCCTGGTGTTTAGATTTTATAAATTACTATGCATTTTGCCTGTCTTGGGCAGGATAGACCCAATCAAGTATTTCTAGTATCTGAAACAAATATAGAAATCTTGTGGGTGAATGAAGGAAATGTGAATTCTGTGTGGAGGGTCCCATGTAGTGAGCCCAGCGGTGGACGCCAGGCTGCCCTGAACTGGAGTCAGGTATAGTTGCTTGCTCTCTGCAGCATTATTTGCCCACAGTGAGAAGATCTGAGCACCAGCCTGCATTCTCTGTGGTGGGTTGGGAGGAGCCTAGATACCAGGTTCTATGATCAGCATACAGCATAGGATGGCAGGGGCACTCACTAAATGTCAGGACTATCTGTCTGAATGGATGGCTCCGAGATGGGTTTTCCTAGCAGCTCCCTGACCACATAGACTCCCCTGGGCATCTGACACATAGTAGGTGCTCATTAATTTTTGTCTTTTGTTCATTCAGCCTCATGCTCTTTGGCAGAGAAGGATGGAGAGGTGGGAAGGTAAACTAAGTGATTTAGGTAATTCTTTCTGCCAACTAGTGGTTGACAGAGCTATGGTCTGGAAGTGTGCCCTGTTGGGCGTTTCTGATGTGCTTGTTCAGCTATCCCAGGGTGCTGTTTGTTCTTCGTCCCACCTTCCCGCCTTCTCCCCTACTCCACTCCCTCCTTTTGAGATGGTTTTGATGTGTAGCCCAATCTGACTTTGAATTTGGGATCCTCCTGCCTCAGCCTCCCATGCAGTAATATCTGGTCCTCAGAGATCCCGGCCTATGGATGGGAGTTCATAGGCCATGCTCACCCTCCCAGATGTCACCGTCGTTCTTGTCGTGCTTACCAGCTGCCGTTCCTTCTGTGCTTTTCTTCCAAAGAGGCCACTTTTGCGGTGACCACACCTTTGGGCATCCTTTTGATGACCAGAGCGTTAGTGGTGGCACTCTTTGCATCGTGGAAGAGTCCAGCAAGGAGGAATAGTAGCTGAGGAATCTGCTGGAGGCCCCTGGCATGTATGAGGATGTTCTGAAGGATTGAACTCTCCTGAGCTTGCTCAACCCTCCCCTGTGTTACGATAGAACCTGTGCTGTGGGATCAGTTCCTGTTCCAGATGCCTGGATCAACCTGACAGGTTTTCTCAGCCTCTCCACTATTGGCGTTTGGAGTGGATGGTTTTTGTCCTGGGGGCACTGTCCTGTCCACTGTTGGACACTAAGCATCTCTGTCCCCACTTACTAGACAATAGTAGCATCTCTCTCTTCCTCATGACCTTCAGAACTTGTCTGCAGAAGGGACAGCAAGGAGTTACTGCTTAATAGTCGGAATTTCTGCTTTGCTGGCAAAAGTTTAGAAACAGCAGCAATGGTTGAACAACGTTGTGAATGTATTGAGTGCCACCATTAAACAATAATTCCATAATTCCACATACACTATTCTTTCTGTCTGCCATTTCATTTGTTTATTTTTATTAATTTTGGGAAGGGTATTTGAGACAATGTCTCACTTTGTAGTCATGACTGGCCTGGAACTTGTCATGTAGACCAGACTGGTCTTGAACTCACAGAAATCCACTTACTTCTGCCTCCTGAATGCCACCATGCTTGACTTTTTATTCTTTTTACTAAACATCCATCAGTCAGGAAGAAAGCTACAGGATTATTCTCTGAGCCATTTATATATGGGTTTATTTCTCTCAGAAAAAGCAAAAGACCATACAAACAATGTAGTGGCTACACTGGCTTTAAACAGCCTTGATGTGCTGGGTATAGTGGTACATGCCTGTTATCCTAGCTCTGGAGGGCTGACAGCAGAACTGGAGGTTATCCTGAGTATACAGTAGGACCTTGTCTTGAAAAAACAAGCAAAGGAGGTCCTGATGTCAATGATATCAGCCTCTAGAGAAGTTTCTGCTGTATTCTCCATTGACCTAATTGTTCCGCTTTTGTGTCTGTTCCCTAGAAACACGGGCTAAAACAGGAGAAGAGGTGTACTGATTGTTGTAGCTCTGGTCATGCCAAAGGCCCAGCATATCACAGCAGAGGATTGGGGAAGAAATTAGTATGTATACACCATGGAGGACCCTGTGGCTTTCAAGACAAATGAGGGCAAGCTCTATACTCTGATTCAAAGTGTTCAGAGCTGCGTAGACCTATTTGAGTGCCATTAACTATATGTGGTCATTTAAGTTTGTATAATTGAAGCTAAATTAAAAACTAAATTCTTCTGTCATCCCAGGTTCTCATGGACAACACTGTCCAGAGCAGCGTGTGTCATTGTGTAGCCTTTTATCTGTGGATGGATGTGAACACACCATGCTATATATTCTTACATATACTTGTTTATATGAAAAATGAAAGAATAACCCAAAAACTAATAATTGGAGTTATTATCTTAATGGAGAGAGAAGGAAAGGAAAAGTAGAAGGGAACATACCTTGTTTTATAGATTTCATTTTGGAACAGGAAAATGCTTTATACAGTTAAAAACTTAAAACTGAGAAACAACCCCTCTTCACTCCATGCCTTACCCCTACCCCCCAAAAAAGAACAAGAAAGAAAACTGCATGGTTTTCCCACAGTTTCTCATGCTGGAACAATAGTGCAGAAGTATGGCTAAGTGGAGTTGAGTGAAAAATTGGTTCCTGCCCCACCGACCTCCAAGAGAGGTGCTGTGCCATGACTACCATTTTCTGCAGACTCGAACCTACCATATGGCAATCTGACACCAGCCTATAAATCCTGGGGAAACAGTACATACTAAGTTTAACTTTTGCCGTAGAAATTGCATTCTCTTGTTTTTTAAACCCAGAAGATTATATCAAAGCAGTTGTTCCAAAGAATGTGTGTGTGTGTGTGTGTGTGTGTGTGTGTGTGTGTGTATCTTTTTCTGAGACAGGGTTTCTCTGTGTAGCCCTGGTTTTCCTGGAACTCCTGTAGAGATCAGGCTGGCCTTGAACTCAGAGATCTGCCTGCCTCTGTCTCTCAAGTGCTGGGATTAAAGTGTGCACTACTACCACTGTGCTTCAAAGAATTTTTATTTTTAATCTCAATGAGCAGTTTCAGTCCCATTAAAACATATAGCAAGTGGTGGCTCTTGCCTGTAATTAACTAAAGCAGGAGTAAATTCAATTTGCGACTAGCCTGAACTAATACCAAAACCTATCTCAAAACAAAACATGAAACCCAAAGGGAAAACACTATGTTTGATATCTTTAGCAAGAAACTCTGTAAGTGATTGATGGTGATGTGCTTAGCATAGGGAATTCGGTGGCCAGGCTTCCAGGCTATCTAGGTTGACACACTGCTGAATTCAAGGCTTTGGCTGAATTCCAAACATTCTGTACGCCTGATCTGCCTTTATGACTCTTGGGTGGGAAGGGAGGGAAATTGAGGCACACAGGAAAGGGGTGATTGACATGTGCTTCCTGCGAGAATGAGAACAGGAATGACTGGCCATGAGTGGTCCCTTCAGGCTGTGCGTGTGCCTGGTCAGAGCCCTGAGCAGCCTGGATCAAGGGTGTGTGACAGTAGAGCAGGCTTTGTTTCAAGGACCCTGAACCTCAGGTGAAATGTCTTGTCCAGGCATAATGGCAGAATCAGGACTATGGGTAGCTGCCACTGAGGTTTCTCTGTGTGCCAGGAACAGCTGTGGGTTCTCTCATTGGCTGAATCACCACCAAAGGGCTTGAGATTTTATGCAAAGGTTATTTGCATATTCTGGAAGCTGGTACAACCTGACATGTACTGCATGCCTAGTTCTGCAGAGTGGAAGTCCAGGTTGGTTTTGCAGCACATTTACATGACAGCTGAGCTTCACATGGTCCCCTATTCAGTCTAGCTCTGGCTTTATCAGCAGAACTGCAGGAGAGAGAGGGTGCTTTCTCGGCATGCTGGGGAGTTGCGAACTTCCTTGACAGTCATCATGTTGTTTCAAGTTGTCCTTTGTGGTGGACTTGTGCCCATGTGGGATACTCTACTGTTCCCCCCAGGATTACCACAAGTTCTTAGTAATTGTGAGATTCCCCACATTAGACTTGTCTGAAGCAGTATTTAGCTCAGCGTGTTTCTAATGGTAGGCTTTGGTGGCATACAGACTTGGGTTGACATTTCAGCCCTTGCACCGAACCCTTGAACCCATTATCTAGCCTTTCCAAGCTGGGGATGATGGTTAATAGGGCTTGGAATCTCTAGAGATCTTCTTGAGGTTTTGGGCTAAATGGCAGAGGGAGAGATTCCAGTTCTGCCTAATGAGTGGTGTCTGGGCTCTACACGTTTTCTGAGGCAGAAACCTGTGATCTCTGTTCTTCAGACATGTGGGTGTTTGGTGAAAATCAGCAGGGGGTCTTTTAAGGAACTGATAGATAGGCTTGTGGTTAGTTACTCAAACTGAAGATGGGGGACTGGACACATAGGTGACCTCTCCAGATGTGACTTGAGGAAGCACAGGTAGCGTGGAATCAACATCCCTCTTCCCCAACTTCCTCCATGGGTATCTGGCACATAGGTGTGACCCTAAAATAGACTCTTGGAAATTACCACACTTCTAACTCTGAGAGAAGGGGCTGGCTCCATGCAACTCAGGCTTAGAGAAAGTGGTGCCTAGGGTGGCTGTGGGCACTTTGTGGGGGTGGGCTAGACACCCCCTAAAGGGAGAGTAGATTCAATGGCGGATATCTGTGCTGCCTTCCTAGTCCTGGTGTTCTGCTCAGCAGTCTGCAGCATGAACACTTAGGCCAAGGAGGCTGTGCATGACTGCCATTACCCTCAGACTTGAACCCACCACCTGGCCATCTGACACCAGCCTATAAATCCTGGGGAAACGATATACGCTAATTAGTTTGGCTTTTGCTGTGGAAATGTCCACTTTTCCAAGTGGGTGTGTCCACCTGGAAAACAGGCCTGGACTGGTGCAGTCTGTAAGGGGCTGTCTCTTCTAAGAGGTAAGAAGCTGCGGACCTCTTCCAGCTGTGTAGGACTTGGGTGTCTGAAGGCAGGGCTGGAGCGGGTAAGCAGAAGGGTCTAGGGAGGGCAGGCTTTGAAGGAGGGAGAGCCTTCCTGTTGAAGGCTGCCACAGGAGTGCTTCAAGGCTTCAAGGCTTCCTACTTTAGTAAGAAAGGAGGATGTGCTGGATTCTGGAGAGTCGGGAAAGGAAAGCATCCCGTTGCCCTCAGATACCCTGAGTCAGAAAGGCCTTCATATTTAGCCTGTGGGAAAGGTTAAGGCTTTAAAACCAAAGATGAACCAAATTGCAAATTACGACTCATGAGCTAACAAAAGTGTTGCTTGTACACCTGTTTTATTAATTGGGCAATCAGAACTGTTTGGCAGGCTTTGTGCTCTGGGCCCTGCTCCCATTCTGCCTCTGGTGGCCCTCTCCAACCCTGCCAGCTTGGCTGGGTTCCTAGTTCCTGTTTCAGCAGCCCCTCGGGTATGTTCATTGCCCATCACTCTGCATCATCTGGGTTCTCCTTTCCCATTTGACTAGGTTCTTACCCTAGGGACCAGCCCATCACCTAGCTGTATATAGCTCACAGATGCGCCACTGATCTTCAGAGAGGCCAACAGGTGTGCATAGTTTTCTGTTGCCTTTCTCCAGGATCTCTATTCCAATTCTTGCATCTTGGAGTCAAATGCACTCTATGAAAATTTTACTGCTACCTTTGAGTCAGGCTCAAAGATCTCTCACCAGCTTGTCTGTATTTCTGTGACCCTGTGCCCATTGCTGAGCTTTCCCATGGCTCCTTTTGCTCCCCTGTAGCCTCAGAGCTTCTAGCTGGGGCTTTCCTTTTTCAGTCCCTAGTCCTGCAAAAGAGGTGCAAAAATTTGTTAGACTCAAAGATCCCCATCCCCCAGTGGGTTGCAGGCATAGAGGTTCCTGGTCCTGAGTTGGATGGAGGAAGTAGGTTCTGCGGCAGCATCTCTCCCTGCACCTGTCTCTTCTGGATTCATCTTTCTCTATATTCTGCCTATGAAGGCAGTGTGGGTAAGAAGGACTGACATGGACTCCATAGCCTTCTACTATCCCTCTTTGCCAGTCACATTCCGTGGCTCCCTTTCCTGCATACAGTACATTCCAGCCACACTGGTATGCACCCCGTCCTTCCCATCCTCTTCTGTCATCACGTGGTTTCCTGTCCCACAGACCTTCACTTCTCCAACGGCCTCTTGTCCCAGGCAGGCCTTGAACATGGGATCTTCCTGCCTCAACTTTCCAAGGAGCTGAGATTACAGATCTGTGCAGCCAGGCCTGGCTCCGTTTCTTATTCTTGTCTGTGGTTCAGCTCAGACATTACCTCTTCCAGGAAGCCTCCCTCCTCTCTCTGTGTGTCTATAGGTGCCTGCCCTCACATAGGAACTGACTTACTGCTCCCTACAGATTACGGACACATCATTTTGCTTTCCTCACCCCATATTCTGTCAGCCCTGTGTAGCCATCTCTGTGCCCAGGTAGGGTCAGCCTGCAGTGGACTCAGGTACCAGCTGCCTCACTGAGCTAAGCCCGTCCCACACTTCCACTCATTTAACCATCCCGGAAGCCCTGTCACTCCATGCTGTTGTTATCCGAACCTTCTAGAGGGCAAGGACACTACGGCTGAGAGAGATTAAGCACCAAGTGGCCATGCTGAGCTCTGTGTCCTGGCTTTTACCTTAAACCCTGCTATAGGCCCCAAATGAACAGGTTGGGCACAACTCTCACAACAACATGTAAAAGCCATCAGAGCCAATAAGCTTCTGAAGATGCCACCAGTTCTAAAATGCTTCTTGTTTTGTTTCCCTCACTGTTGAGGTTTTATGAAGGTCAGGCAGGGAGTGGGATGGAGGCAGCCAGAGAGACACTTGGTCATCCCAGGTGGCACTTGCTTCTGGGAGCTGGCATTTCAGGGTCATTCATATGAGCAGCTGGAACCCTGGCGTGTTAGAAAGGTAGCAACATTGCCCATTTGTCTCTGCATTTCTCTCTCTCTCTCTCTCTCTCTCTCTCTCTCTTTCTCTCTCTCTCTTAGTTTTTTCCTAAGATAGACTTTCACTTTATCTAGGCTGACCTCAGCCTCCCGAGCTTGGATTATATGCTGGTGCCCCCATACCTGGCTTCTGTGTTTCTTTTTAACCCTACAAAGCTTAAGGGGTAAAGCCTGCCAGTTACCCACTGTTGCTAGATCTCCACCATGGAGATGAATGCATTCCATTTGAGGGCCTCTGCGGCAGAAGAAGGAAGGGGAGGTGAGATTTAAAAGTAATCATAATGCTCAGCCAAAGGGTTAATGTGATTCAGAGACAAGGGATTTTTACTGTTGAAGCTGGGAGATGGAGAAGCCCTGACCACTCCCGATTGCAAAATAGCTCCCAGATGCTGGCTTCCTGACTTGCTTTGTAGGGACTTGTTCTAAGCCTGGATGTTTTTACAACCTTGCCTCCCCGCCAGGAGTTCCTGCAGGCCCTTGAAATAGCAGCCTCTGTAAATGAGGGAGGGAAGGCAGGGACCACCAAAATCTCCCTTGTGATGGCTGTCCAGGTAGCTGCAGCCCACACTGGTAACATGGGCAGTTGAGCAGACACCAAGGGTCTCTTGGACCATGCCCTTGTGCAGTTCTTTAGGTTTTAGAGTGGGCCTGTTTTGTAGCCTAGGAAGCAGACATCCAAAACAGTGGACACATGGGTGAGATTGGCTCTTAGCTGTGGTCTGGGCTGGCTGTAAAAAAATCAGTTCTTATCAAGGGCACACATGTCGGGGGAAAATAAAGAACAGAGCTGAGCCAAAGGTCAGAATCTTCAGGAAATATTTCCATTCTTGTCCTGACTGGTGGGGAGTGTGTGGAGTTGGGAACAGAAGATGGGGGTGGGAGTGCTGTGAGCTTCATCTGATCATTTCAAGAAATGAATTGGTAATGGATGGAGTCTTTCTAAAACAAGGTGAAAGTATTCAGACCATGATCCAAAATCAGACAATAGTAAAAAAAAGTGGACTTTGAATATTAATTGCCAAAAAAGGTCTTCCTAGAGAATCTGAGGTGACTTTTTTCTTTGCATTTATTTATTTGTGTGTGGGTACACGTGGTATGGCATACTTGTGGAGATCAGAGGACAGCTTGCAGGAGCTGGTTTTCTCCTCGTACCATGTGTGTTCTGGGTATTGAATACAGGCCATCTGGTTTGGTAACATGTGCCTTTGCTAGCTGAACCATCTTGCCAGCCCCAAGATTTTATTTATCAACCGTATAGCTATAGAAACTGAAGCCTGACTGGGAAAGCAGTGTGATTCAGATCCCAGTGTATTGGTCTAAGAACCTAGACAACTTGCCAGTCCAAATTGATCCTGGAAGGTGGGGTTTAGTGATGGCACAGAACTTAAGTGAGAAGTTTGCCAGTGTAGACTAGGTTGACTGGGGGACACTGGTGGGGGAGTGTCAGCTGGCTGGGCCAAGCTAAGATATGTGAGATATGGGTGCCTGGGTGTCTTTGGGGTGGAAAAGAGCTGATGGTGAGGGGAGGCCCACACTGCTGAAGAAGGGTGTGTGTGTGAGGTTGGTGTTTGAGTTCCTTACTTCTCTTCTTGCCTCATCTCATAGGTGATTGCTGTGGTAATGGACATTTTCTCAGACATCGACATCTTCAGAGACCTACAGGAGATTTGTAGGAAACGGGGTGTGGCTGTGTACATCCTTCTGGACCAGGCTCTGCTCTCCCACTTTTTGGACATGTGCATGGATCTGAAAGTTCATCCTGA
>LOJH01050340.1:5387-12697 GCA_001685095.1 Ellobius talpinus
TAACATATATATGTACACATATACGCATGTGTGTGCATTTTCTCACATTTTTCTGATAGTATATTTTGACAGCTCCAGATCTGGCTATGTATAGCTCAAAGCCTCATTTACTGTAATGTGTTACCTGAAGTACATAATCACCGCTGTAACTGCGCCATAGGGCCAGCACGTGCACGTACCTCCGTATGTTAGAATCACTTAAGTGGCTTGTTCATAGGTGCTCTTTAATGTCACTGGCAAGCCGTTTAGTAATTAGATGTCAAAGAGGAGTGTATCAGATACATGGGGTTCTTTTTCACTAAAATGCTACTATGTAACATTAAGGTTTGATTATACTGCTTTTGTATTGATACTCTAGCAAGCATTTTTTGAGTGAATTCGCCACATTGACTGCTGTGTGTTTGCAGATGTCTAAGCATCCTAATGTGTTTGTCTTTTCCTTTACTCTTAAAATGGTATGTAATTTTCATCTGGAGAGGTCAAAGGAGGATATATTGCAGAAGAATATGTATACAGCTCAGGCAAAACTCATTTATGAACATCATAAGGCATTGTATATGAATCACTTCAAAGCATGGATTAGTGGTTTCTCAGTTTGCAAACCCAGGTTGCCTTAAGTTAAAAAAGAAAATGTTTATTGTTCTAGGCTGTTTGGTGTAACGGGAAACTGTGCTGCCTGTAGCAAGCTCATCCCTGCCTTTGAGATGGTGATGCGTGCCAAGGATAATGTGTACCACCTGGACTGCTTTGCCTGTCAGCTTTGCAACCAGAGGTGAGTACATTTAGTACATTTAATTTGACTTCCCCAAATGATGCCACCCAGTAGGCTGAGGATTGATTTAATGGGGGGGGGCATGATCACAGTCCACTTTGTTAAACTAATTGATCTCAGCATTCTGGGGGGGCTGCAAATGTGCGCCCAACACCAGAAACAAATCTCTGCAAACTGAGGTCTTTAGCCTAGCTTCAGAAGATGGTGTTCTGTGAGAAAAACTGCACACAGAAATACTTCCAGAGCCAGCACTCATTCTTGTTATTGTTTTGCTATCTTTTAATATGGTGGTTTAAAACGCCTTTGCTTAGGGGCAGTGACATGGTTGGTGAGCAAAGCATTTCCTCACGAGTGTGAAGATCTGGGTTCAGGAGCCTTGTCCAGATGGACAGCTCAGAGCTTTGTTTATTTCTCTCATCTTAGTCCTTGTACAGCAAATGGGTGTTGGTGGTTGGGGGAGATGGAAGAACCCCCAGAGCTATGGAACCAACTTGGTGTAGGAGGATCTTCTGTCTATGTGTTATTTCCATTGGTCAAATAAAGAAACTGCCTAGGCCTTCCTTTTGATAGGGCAGAACTTAGATAGGCGGAGCAGACAGAACAGAATGCTGGGAGGAAAGAAGGCAGTGTGGCAGATGTCATGGCTTTCCTTTCCGAGATGGACACTGGTGAGACTCATGCCGGTAAACCACAGTCAAGTGGTGATACACATGAATGGAGATGGGTTAAACGAATATGTGAGAGTTAGCCAATAAGAAGTTAGAACTAATGGGCCAGGCAGTGTTTAATTAATACAATTTCCGTGTGGTTATTTCGGGTATAAACTGGCCGGGTGGTGGGAAGCAGCCCGCCACTCCTCATTACTACACCAACTAACCTGGAACATCCAACAAATAAGCATCCATCACAAAATAGAGGGTAAAGAATGACACCAGAATCTGCCCTCTGACTTCTATGTATGTGCTCTGGCAGGCACATGTGCATGCATGTGTATGCATGCACACACACACACCACACACAAACATATATACATACCACACATATACACACATACCACACACACACACACACAACACACCTCAACCTTTTTTTGTTATGTGATTCTTTTAGAGGCAAAGAATTGGTAACAGGAAGTTTGTTTTTTATCTTGTTTGTGTTTATTACTTCCCCATCTCTTGACTTCTTCTCTGGAATCCTAAGCATGATCTCTACACAGTCTTAGCTACCTCCAATATCCTTGAGGGGGAAGCCAAATGAAGCTAATAATTGAACAATTACCAGCATTGGAAAGACAACAAAGGAAAGAATACTGCACATAAGTCTAGAAAGATAAGTTGTAGTTTGGGCTCTGCTACAAACTGGCTGAGCAGTCTTAAGCTAATTACACCATCTCTCTGAATCCAGTTTCCTCATTTGTAACACATGATTAATCAATTTCAAAACTCTTTTGAACTAAAAGTATAATAACTCCTTCACTTTTTCTTTGTTGAAAAGTATACTCTCCCTTGGGAATTATTCTATAGTACAACCTGTTTACCACAGGTAATGCCGAGTTTAGAATACTGTAGATTTGCCTACCAGGGCCGGGCATGCTGGTGCTCACAGTTAATCTCAGTGTATTGGAGGTATTGGAATGCAGATTTCTGTAAGTTCAAGATGAGTCTGGTCCACCTATCATGTTTAAAGGCAACTGGTACTACATAGCATGACCCACAAACAGCAAACAAACAAACACAAAACCAACAAAACTGTGCATATCAAAACTAGAGGTATTCAAATTGCAAGACCCTTGCTGGAGTTTTGAGAATGTCTAGTATCTGTAAGAAAATGTCCACAGAGTGTGTCATCAATAAATATTGCTTTACATTCTCAATTTATATAACTTTCTCTGAAAAGTCCTATTTTATTCAAAGCCTCTTCCTGAGTCCCTATGAAATAATAAGATATGATGTCTGTGGTGAAAACAGATTCAAATTATGGCCCCATCATATAATTGGTAAATTATTGGCTTTGTAATTCTTCAGTGTGTTATGTAACCTCTCAAAACTGTTACAGTTTTGTGTCAATAAAATAAAATCAGATATTTGTCTTACAAAGTCTAGAGGTTAAATAAAATAATGTTTTACCAAGTATTGAATGCATTTTTAAAAGCTCATTCCTTCTATATCTATAATTTTCCCTGTCAAAATTATACCCCAGTGTCCTGGTATTTCTATAAAATATATAACACAATAGTGTCACTTGCCAAATTTAGATGTCTAGAGTATTTCCTAATATAACTTATTGTTTTACCTAGGCAATAACCCAGGAGCCATCTTGTGTCTTGATTCTCCCCAACAAATGTTTTATATGAACAGAGACATCATTTTTAGGTGATACTTAGCCAACAATAAACTAAGAAGTTCGCATGTTATCTTTTATAAAAATGTGGATACACACACACACATGCACACACACACACACAAATGTCCATGCATCCATCCAAACACAGTTCTTTGCATGTGAACATGAGTGCACACACATTTTCAAAGAGTGTTAGCCATAATGGTAAAATACCTCTGTTCATTTGACAGGTTGATTCAGTGATAGCAACAGCAATGAGAAATGTTTTTAAGAAAGCACCTTGTTAACTGTTCTACTTAAGAAAAGCTTTCATATTTTTAGAAAAAATTTAAAAATGAGAAAGAACTGCAACCTTCACTATTCTAAAAAAAGAATAGCATTCTAGCATATAGTCACTCATGATTTTTCCCTATGGATATATGACAAATTATGTATAACTTCTATATATTATACTGATATTTAGTCAGATTAAAAAAAATAGGAAGAGGACTCCCTCACATGATGGTAACTGCCTGTAATCTCATCACTCAGGAAGTGGAGGAAGGAAGATCCAGTTAGTTCCAAGCCTGCAGGATATGGTGAGACTCTTGTCTATTAATAGCAGTAGTCACAGTCGTTGTAGTAGTTAGAGAAATAAGTCATGAAGGTGGGAGGGAGTTGGGAAGGTGGGGTGTGTCTGGGAGGAGTTAAAGAGATGAGTGTCCTGACTATGATACAAATACACAGAATGAGTTAATAAAATACCATGTTAATCGATTTAACAGGGAAGGGTCTTAATGTATAGCCCTTGAACTCTTTCATTTAGTATCAACTATTTATTTATCTTTATTCTTGCCATTAAAATTTCTTTTAAGATATTTTACATTGCATTTATCATTAAGTATTAAGTCTACATTGTGTGGTCTGATGCTTTGGTCATTTCTATAGTCCATTTTATATCATCAATAAAGCAGACAAATATTCAAATCAGTGTCAGGGCAAGTTCACAGGAGTGTAATTAGTTAGTCAAAGAATACAATGATTTGAAAGCTTAGGCTAAATATTGACTAAATGATCTTGATAAAAGTTGTACCTATGTTTCCCACACCAAGGTTCCTCATGATCTCACATATTCACCCTAACACTGGGGCTTATTATTTAGAAAGAAATTCTTGTCACCTTCAGAGATGAAAGCTGCTACCTGATTATAATTTTTAATTGGTGTTTATTTGCTGTCTTGTAGCCCTTCAGATTTTCCTACTCTGGAAACTGTTCATGCCCTATGTTCATTTGCCTACTAGGTCAGGCGTCCATATTTTATCTGTGTCCTGCACTGACAATGAAAGCATCGTTCAAGTGCTAAACTCAGCCTGAATCCCATTATGATACAAAGTGATTGAAGGGGGTTAATGCTGTTTACAAATCATAGATCAGTTTTATTTCATCATGGAAATAAAAAGTTACATTCACAATTAAGTCTGTCTGCTCAGTAGAACTCAGTCAAGTAAGACAAGCGCTCCTAAATTTTGACTCTAAAAATGGCTTACATTCTTATGGCCGCCAAGCACAATCCCAACCTCATTACCAAAGCACCTAATACATTTCTATGTCCGCTTCATTTATTACCTGCCGTAAAGTGGCTGCATATCTTTAGCACTGGCTATGCACAATTAGCAATCGGTGATTGTCTTGTCGCTGTGGTCCTTGCAAGACAAACTTCCTCGATGCAGAAAGTCAGCTCATCTTCATCAGTCAGGCAGAGCACACAGACATGGTCACCCTGAATACAGATGGGTCTCAAGGTAGGAGATGCCCCTCTTCCACTGAATGTTGCTGTGGAGACATATCCAGTGTGGTCACATCCTGATGAAGCCTTGCAAAGCCTTGTCACAACACTCAGTATGAAGGCCAAAATTATTTCCAAATATTAAAAAAAAGTAAAATAGGGGCTGAGGAGAATTCTCATCAAGTGAAGGTCAAGTGCTTACCATAAAACCAAGAAGACCCGAGTCAGATACACAGCACTGATCTAAAAGTCGAGGCCAGTGGTTGCATGCCTGTAATCTAAGTGTTGGGGACACAGGAATAGGCAGTTCCACTGAGCTTGTGTACTTGGCCATTTAGCTGAATATGCGACCCCCAGATTCAGTGGGAGACTATCTTAAAGTCAAGAAGGTCCAGTCAGACGGCTGAGTAGATAAAACACTTGCTACCACCTTGGAGAATATGACTGTGATTGTGGAAATCCATAGTGTAGAGGAACCGACACCCTGATGTTGTACTCATCTATCCACAGCGTGGAACCAACTGACTCCTTTACATTGTACTCTGACCTGTACACACAGTGTACTGCTTGCATAGCAACCCCCTAACAAAAAAAGACTCCCAATTCTTGTTTCATGAAATTGAAAGAATATTCCAAGAATTTCTTGATAATAGCAATGATAAATAAGGAGGCATACTAGAGGACACCCAGTGTCTTTCTCGGGCCTCTATACATATTTGTGCATCAGTGCATGAACACCTCTGCACACATACAAATTAATATGTACACACATGAACACGTACATGTACATGAATATCCACATGCATCCACCACACGGACACAAAGCAGCAATGATAGCATGTGCCGGGCTAAGCCTTTTCTAGCAAAACTGCAGGTCCTGTATTTTAGCTCTAGAAATATCTCCCTTTAAAAAGTAAGGAAACTGGGGGAAATCTTTCTGGAACTTATTTTATGATAACTTAATTGAAAAAATCTCTATACTAGGTTAATTTATTAAGAGGTGAAACGTTCCTCCACAGAAAGCTAAGTAATGATGTATCTAGTTTTTACCTGTCCCACCAGCAAACTACCAAATTTTGACACACAGACTTCTTATTAATTATGAAAGCTCAGTTGATAGCTTGGGCTTGTTTCTAACTAATTCTTTTAACTTAAATTAACCTCTGTATCTTTTAACCTACCGTGTTTTTACATGAGTTGGTTACCTTTACTTTGTAAAGCCCATGCTGCTTGCTCTGCACCACACACACAGAGAGAGAGAGAGAGAGAGAGAGATTTTGGAATATATTAATTTGAAATGCAAATATAAATTGAATTTATGGTTTTTAAGATTTATACTTTGTTTCATTGATTTATACATACATACATACATATATACATACATATGTGTGTGTATGTGTGTGTAGAAAGAGACTGCTCTTTCATATTCCAGCCACCCAGACCCCAATAATCACACAGAAACTATATTAATTACAACAATGTTCAGCTAAGGCATATTTCTAGCTAGCTCTTATATCTTGAATTAATCCATTTCTATTAATCTGTGTATTGCCCCAAGGCTGTGGCTTACCCAGAAAGTTTCTGGGCCCTTCTTCTTTGGCAGCTACATGGCATCTCTTTGACTCGGCCTACACTCTCTCTCTCTATCTCTGTTCTGATTTCCTGCCGGACTTTGCTAAGCCACTGGGTGAAACAGCTTCTTTATTAACCAATGGTAATAAGACATATTTATAGTATACAGAGAGGAATCCAAATCACATATATTAAAGCATAGCAATCTCATTTAATACCAAAAATGACAAGTATGTAGATGTTGATTTTAGCCTCTGGAGTAGGCAATCAAATTGATGTCTCTTCATGACTCTACCCTTCTTCAGAACATTCTTTCTGCCGCCCAAATCCTGCCTAACTATTGGTCATTCAGCCTTTTATTAAATCAATAAGAGTGACACGTATTCACAGCATACAAAAAGATTATTCCATAATATAATGACCTTGGAACATAAGGGAAAAAACAGTCTGCATGATATTTCTCTTTTTTTTCTTTGTGGTATTTAATTTAAAAAACATTTTACACATATTAATTTTCTGGTATGTGTGCATGTTTGTACCACGGTGCATGTTTAGAGATCAGAAGATAACCTGTGGGAGTTGATTCTCTCCTCTCTTCCACCCTGAGGATTCTGAGAATCAAACTCAGGTTACAAGGCTTGGTGGCAAACACATTGACCCTTGGGGCCGACTTTCCGGCTCAACATTTGTTTTCTATTTTAAGGGCTGAAGCAGTGCTAGGCCCTGTGAAAGCAGAGGTGAATAAAATCTAGTTTCTTTAAGAAACTCAATGTGTTCAGCACTCTGGGGGAGACAAGATATCAGAGACTTGCAGTAAAGCTTAATTAGACTTAAGTCTATATGCTAGAAGAAGAGGCA
>LOJH01050342.1:0-12697 GCA_001685095.1 Ellobius talpinus
TTATTAACCAATGAAAGTAACACATAGACAGATGACCCTCCTCCATCAAAGGAGCTCTGAACAAATGCATTCACTCTGGACAGGGCACCCCAAACAGCAGACCAAAGGAACACCTCTTCCCACATCTTAGTGAACCAGCAAGCTAACTGGGGCTACCTAGGAGTAAAGGGTTGCTTACAGTAACATGAATGACTCAAAGGAAGTAACATGATTAAAAAAAAAGCCCCACCTAAGCGTGGGCTCCACTTCTGGAGCTCCCTGCACGACTCAAAGGCACTTTCCTCTCCATAGAAAGTCTTTATTGCTTATATAACTTTGGGGATACAGAGGCTTGCAAATCTTGAATTTTCAGGAGTGTTAGAGTCTTGTAAGCTTCCTTTGCTTCCTAGGCCTTGTGTGTTTCCCTAGTTTTCTGGGATGGATGAGTCTTCTGCCTCTGTCAAGGAGAGGATGTTTGAATTGGAAGACAACTGCAATGCCTTATTTCAAAGATGAAACTTCACTGCCAGTGTGAATCTTTTCTTTCAGTTAACCAGTGCACTGGTCTGTGGAAAGTACTGGGAGACAACTAATGTACCAATGTAAAGGTGAATTTCCTTTTCTGGAGGCTTCCTTGGCTTTTAAGGTTTCCTTTTTGTATCCTTTTAATGCTGCATACAGATGTCTGCCTTTCTGAGGTACCCCTGTCTTTCCTTATCACACACCTGAGTGGATTCAAACGTTACCCAGCTTCCCCTTTCTGTTTTCATAGCCATCTAGGCCACGTCAAAATCACTTGTTTTTACTTTAAATCCATTTCCTCTACTCCATAACAAGACTTTAGAAAAGGCCCCTGTACTCCCTGAGATTCTCTGCCATAAACCTTAAATGACTACATCTCTCTTTGGACGTGAACATGCCTAGAGGGTATAATATGTCCGGGTGATACTGATGTCTGCAGAACAGGGGGCTTGTCAGGGACCCCACGGTGCTCTTGGCTCTCAGCAGAGGATAAATTACTTTATTCTGTACAACAGTCCTACAGCATAGAATGGGCTGTTATTTTCTCCCCCAAAGGTGGGTGTCTTCAGCAAGAGAACGCGTCTTTAAACTCAAGGAATGTAGGCAACATGGCCCAATGTTACTCAGGACAAAATCTGAACCCAGGAAGTTTGGCCTTAAGAGCTATGCCCTTGGAGGTAGAAAGTAAGGGGAAAGACTCTAGGAACCAGGGACCCAATCTGGTGTCTTATGTATGTATGTTAGGCAAGGGCTCTACCTTGGGGCTGTATCTACAACCCTGCAGACACATCCTGACCGATGGCAGAACTAAGCTTGCCCTCATGTGTGGAGGCGCAGGGAAGGCCGGGGGGGCTGCTCTACTCCCCTGGCCCAGGACATGATGGTGTAGTCACTGGAATATTGGACATAAAATCCAGCAAACATTATGACTTGAACAAATTTCCACCTCACTTAAAAGTATCTTGAGTTCTCTCAGCTGAAGAATCAGGGTTTTGTCGTTTGCTTTCTTTGTGTGCTTTTTCCTTTTTAAGACTCTCACCACAGAGTTCTAACTGACCGCGAGCACACTGCGTGGACCAGGCTGGCCTCAACCTCCCAGAAATCTGCTTGCTTCTGTGTCTGGGACTAAAGACCTGCACTTCCACGCCCAGCAAATACTAGCCTTTTTATTCTGTAAATAGCAACGGGCTAGGTCATAACTTTAAAACCTTCGCCATCTCCTTTTTCTCGAGAGGCAAAGATGTGTTCTGAAGCTTGTTGGAGGGAGGTCGCTTGTTGGTTTCCGGCTGCCCGGCTAGCTTAGACCAGAAATAATAAATTTGTATCCATAAACCAAGATCCATACCAATGCAAAGTATCCATCTCTATAGCAGAAGCTAACCAGCATCTTCACGTCAGGCCGGGGCTCCATGCAGATTGGCTTCTAAGCCAACTGAAGACTCTTTTCTAAATCTTGCCCTAAGACCCGTGTTTCACTCAGTTTGAGACCTACATGGTTTCATATCAACTATTCTGCTTCAAAGCAAGAGTGCATATGGTACTCAAAATTAATATAAGAATAGTACTCTTTAACTTTTTTTTTCAAATTTGGACCATGGGAGTGAGTGCAGATGCGCATGCGCACGCGCTACGTACGGTGTTCGTGGCGGCCAGAGGACGACTTGAAGAGCTGATTCTCTCCTTCCCCCATATAGGCTCTGAGGACGGAATTCAAATCATCAGGCTTGGTGGCAAGTGTCTTTACCCATGGGGTCGTTGTGCTAGCCCAGGAATTTTTTGCTTTTTAAAGCAGTCCCAGAAGGCATTGCAGCAACAACATAAAATGTTTAAGAAAAAGATGTCTAGCTGGTGTTACTAAGAGAATATTTATATAAATATATATAAGGAATATTTATATCTATTGGAAATAGCTTTTTAAAAAAAAGACCCACTTAAGCCACAATTTTGAGTCACATACTCTTTTATTAAAAATAATAATAAATAAGTCTAGGAGAAATGAGCTGGGTGTGATGACTTAGCCTTTAGCCCCAGCACCCAGGAGGGTGGGACGGGAGGATTGATGTGAGTTCAAGGCCAGCTTGTGTTCTACTTAGTGAGTTCCAGCCTGGACTACGGAGACTGTTCAGAAGATCACTTGATCACGATAATTGTATTAATGTTAAACTGAAATAAATAGGAACTACGCAGTGCAACTAATATAACGTGCACACAATAACTTATGACTAAGTTGAAAACAAGAAATTGCTAGGACTGGTTAAGAGGGAAGTGAAGAAAATATTACCCCCGAGAAAGTTCAGTCAAGGCGGAGTAAGGGTCAAACACAAAAGCCTTTGGAACATACCCTCCCTATGCAGTGCTTTCTGATATCAGTAAGGATGTATTTTATCAGAAAGAAAAGCAAAGCCAATTTAAAAAGAAACCTGAGATTTAACAAACAAGGAAGCCAGCCAAGCAGTGCAAAAACAGGGAGAACACGCGGGGACAGGTGTGGGCAAGGCCGTGCAATCCACGGCAAGCCGTTCAGCAGTCTGTTCAGTCGGGCGTAATAGGGTACCTGGCAAGTGAGGACTGGGGCCAATCGCGTACCAAGAAGCCATTTAAGGGACAGCACAGAATGCCAGAGAGAGGACAGAAGTACCCAGACACACAGTCATACCGCATATGGAGTCAGGGAGCAGCGAGTGATGAATGCTGTTGTTTCATTGGCTTTTCTTCCCCCCCATTTCTTCAGTTCTGAATTCCAGTTCATGGGATGGTGCTGCCCACACTTAGGGTAGCCGTTCCATTCTCAATTCAAAGCTCTGTAGAAACACCCTCACAGACACGTCTAGGGGTGTGTCTCCTAGCGGATTTCAAATCTAATGAATGTTAGCCATCAAAACAGCCACGTTTTCCTAATAATAAAGTAAGGAAACAGAATCCTCTCTGTGTGTGTGTGTGTGTGTGTAGAGATGGATGAGGGCGGGGAGAGATATACATACCTGCAAATAAACCAAAGAGGCCCCGGTTTTGAGCACGCTAGTGATAAGCATCCCTTGACCTTGGCGTGACCCGACTTTACCCTCACAAAGCCAGCCAGGAAGACCTTTCCCTGAGATGAGTCAGCACTCGGTTCACAGCAAACCCTCTTCAATCCTAACACAACTACCTCTTCCATAGTCGGGGGAACGCGGTGCAAATAATGACCCTTGGGGACACAGACTCAAAGACTAGCCTGCCAAGCTGTAAAGTGTGCCTGGACAAAAAGGACAGGAAACTAAGGAATGGTGAGTTCATTGTACCCAGTGAGAGCCCACGGTACCACAGAGCAGAGGTGCATGCATAGGGTTCAGATATGGAAGCGACAGGAATGGAGGAAGCTTGCATTAACACATTTTCCTATTGACACTTCATGTGACATAAAACCTGTCACTTCAGGCTCCTGTTGTGCTGGGAGAAATACTCTTTGCTCTCTTCCAACTCCTCCCATTCCAAGAAACCCCGCTGAGTATCCGCACACTCTGAGTTTAGAAAGCACCCTTGATTCTGACTACTGTCAGAAACCCTGGGGCCCAAAACAGGACCGCAAATAACAATATTCTCTCATCAAAATTCTGCTATTTGGGTGGTTAATGCTCCCACACATACCCTTAACTGTACTGTGGTCCAATCCCAGTCCATCCAAAACCAGGCTGACACGATGCGATGATCCTAGATGTCTGGCTGAATCCTGCCAGTTCTTGTATCCATACCCTATGTCTGCTTCTTGCTTGGTGGGACTTTAGGCAAGTTTCTAAGCCGACTGCAACAACTATAGTTATCCCCACTATAAAATGAAAGCATTAATATATATCACCCACAGCCTCGTCCGATGATCCAATAAGATAACACACAGTAGGTCCGGAAATGTTATGACGTCTTTCCCTTCAATAGATTAAGTTTGTTGCATTTACTATCAAGTGCTACCATGTTCGCTGTGTTTCCTCCATTTAAACGTCTGTGGTTGTCAGTGGGATTGTTACAATGCACTGATTCCTGCCTCAAGTAGCCCAATTTTCTATAACCAGAACACTAACCAAAGGAAAGCCATCTTAGCACCTCCCTGGGCTAACTCACAAACTGGATTGCTGCTGCCACCTGGTGGCCACAGAGAACGGTGCAGCTTTTCCCAGGAGCTCCTTGAGCTCCAGGAGGAGACCTAAATGAATAAGGAAGAACCCTTACAGAGCCCCTGGTGAGGGCAAGAGCATCTCCTTCCCGGCTGTCACTATCTGGAGAGCAGCGGCATGCCCGCTGATTTGCTTCCATCGTTCCAAGACTGAACACGAGGGAAAATACAAACCCAACACTCTGGTGTACTGCGTCTCCTTCCTGTTTTTACGTATTCTACTCTCCCTGGCTTTAAGGATATTGGGGGAGGGGGAGTCTGATGAAATGATTCAGCCTTGGAAATGGCATCTAGTGTTAATTAATTGGCATTAGACTAAGGTGGCACCCGTGCCCGGGTCCTACATAAACGTCATAAAACCCATTCTAACACAGTCATATTCTAGGAGCAAAAGACTTACTTAATAATCAAGACCTGTCAGCCAGCACTGGCAAGATTTCAATATGGCCCCACAGAAGCCATCCAATCTGCCCCCTGTGAAAGCAAGCCTTCTCCCCTGGCCTTGGACAGGAGCTTCAGACCAGTAACCATCCAATCTGCCCCTGTGAAAGCCTTCTCCCCTGGCCTTGGGCAGGAGCCTCAGAGCGCCTGCCATCTGGTTCTGCCCAACTTGTGGCCTGCTATTTGTCCGAATAAACTCTCCAGCATTTCAATAGGCCCTACTTTGCACTTTAGCACGAGTGAAGTTTGGTGGAGTTTCTCTCCCTGTTCGCATTTCCAGTCGGATTGGTTTTGTTTTGTAACAGGAATTCTGTGCACTTGAACGCATCACGAGCATGCCCACAGGGCGCAGAGGCTATAGCGGCTGTCCAAAATCATGCTGACTGTACCCCGTGTAACCTGGCTATTCTGTCTCAGTGTTCGTATGTGCACAGGACTGTAAACACCAGCATCCACAGGGTAAAAGACTCTTATGTGGGAGCTGAGGGGAAGTTTTAGGATGCAGGCCTCAAATACAGTGAGGGCTTGAATCAAAAACAGGTGGCTCCCATTTCTGATTGAGTAGGTCTGGAGAAGGCCCACCTGGGGGTGACAGATTTAATAAGGGGCATGACTGTACCTAATGGGGCCTGGGGAACCACGTTTGAGCGTCTGTTTAAAGCAGGAGGGTTTGTGTATGGGAATCACCTGGTGGAGGGGGACTTTTGAACACTATTCTGACCCCCTCAGTCTGGGGCCCCTCTAACGACCCAGGTGAATCCTGCAGCAAGCAGTGGATTTCAAATGTGGTTCCCTGCAGGAAGTGTTAAAAGCTACCGATGCCTGCACCACAGCCCTACAGACAATGCTGTACTTGGTCTGGGGTGGTGCTGGGGTGCAGAGAGACATTAGTGCTACTCAGGCAACCCCCCCCCCGCGCACGCAACCAAGGTCGAGAAAACCTGAGCTAAGAACAAGACTACTGTGGCGGGATATTTGATGGCACTGTGACACTCTGAGACTGTTAATAAAGCCAACCTCGAATCAGGGGGCGGAGTCAATGACTAGCTGACTGGAATTAGCCATAGAGATTTTGGAAGAACCAGGACGCCATATGATAGTGTAGGGAGGGGCTTGGAAGACTCATGGGTTTTTTCCATTAGGGAAGCATGGATGGAGAGAGTGAGTCAGCTGCTTGTTTCTCTGCCACTTTCTTGATATGTCAGGTTTCACCCCGATATCTGACTCCCGAGTTTTCAATAATAGAACAATTTAGATAAACGCTTCACCCTCCCAATTCTTCCAGAATGGAGTCAGGGGAGGTTGACAGGTAGAAGGATGTGTCTTTTGCCTGTGCCGTGATTCTGACAGAGGTGGGAAACCTGAAGTAAAGATGGCCTCTTGCCCCTTGTGAACCCCTGTTTGTGCGAAGAGGCTCTCTGATATTTTAATATGTGCTAGTTTATCCTTTAGCACAGATGTGATTTAATGTGACTCCTCTCCCTGTCTGCATTTCCCTTGCCTTGGTTTTCTTTCTAAATACAGGAATTCTGTGCACACGGTACAGAGCGCAAGCATCCCCCACGAGGGTACACGCCGCTAACGCTTTGTACCGTTTAAGGGTTTTCTGCTTGCCTAATAAGCAGTCTGCGCTACCCCGCAAGTGTTGGTAGAATCGGAGCTCTTATTTTCTGTCACACGTACAAATGAAGACAATGGCAAATGTGTTAAAGGTGCAGAAAGGACCAGACCTGACGTCCATCAGCGGCTCACACGAAGGGGTCTCTCTGACCTGGCCCAGTGGCTCCCCATCTGTGGTTCAGCCTGTGGGGCCTTTTCTGCGGCATCCCGGGGCCTTTTTGCAGCATCCCGGGGCCTTTTCTGCGGCATCCTGGGGCCCTTTTGCAGCATCCCGGGGCCTTTTCTGCGGCATCCCGCACAAAGCATCACTGCCGTCTCCTGGCAGAAGGCATCTTCTTCATCCCCCTCGACAATGATACTTTGACAAGGCTTTGACCGGAGAACCATAAGCCAGCTTCCCCGAGATTCCCTGTGAGGAGGGCCAAAGAACACTTTCTCTTTCCAGCTCTGTGGATCGCATTCCACCAACCCCAGCTTGGGGCTGACAACAGTACCAGCTTCCTCACTCCGACTTGGAGAAGAAGGTTAACAGTTTGTTTTCAAGCACCCTTTCTAAAGACCTCTCTGGATGGCAAACCGGTTACTTTGTTCTTTCTCTTGACTGTGTGTTAGAAAGAGCGTCAATAACATTCATTGAGTGTGAGTTTTTGGCAACACACCAACAGAGGCAGTTGAATTTACAGCTATATGGCTGCGGGCAAGTCAGCTAATGAGAGGGAACTAAAGATTTAGAGTCAAATATTAGATTTATCTTAGTCTTTATTTCTCTCTGCTCCAACCAATAAAAAGAGATGTGGCCTCTGGGGTATTCTGTGTAGCTCGTGGTGCCTTATGCACAGCCAGAAAGACATCTACGTCTACATGGTGCATAGAGCAGGGATGGTACTTGTCACCTTTTGGTTTTAGCTGGGTGTCGCAGCCTCTGCTGGTTGGGATCATGATTTACTAACAGTTCAGGGCTACAGATGTTTATCTTAGGTATTGCTTCACAGGGTAATAGCTGGTCCCTCTCAGGACTGGACAAGAAGCCAGGGCCTTGGGCAAATGAACCAGCAAGGATCCAGAGAAGGGGACAATGATAAAGCCACTCTCTTTCCCTAGGCTGGTGCTTATGAAATCCACGTTCATGGCTGAATAGTGGGTCTCTGTGGACTCAGGGAAAGTGTTGGAGGGGTGCTCCTTTCTTCTCACCCACTGGACTGCAAAATCCCCAGAGTGTCAATATTCTGCTAGGACACCCACACGTAAAGGTGCTCAACGAACTGAAGACCAATTATCCCCTTTGTCCACACCCTCTGAGCGGCCTCCCCTGGTTCTGCTGACCCATCCAGCCTCTGAATCCTCGCTGTTTGGGTTTGACGTTTCATGTTTGTCGTTGGAAAGAGAGACCTGTGTAACCTCTGAGCTCACGATCCTGCTGTCTCCGCCTCCTAAGTGCTAGGACCCCAGTGTGTGGCACCCACCTCACTCAGCCTTGGGTTTCTGAACGTCTCTCTTCTTTATTAGTCATGGCCCTTTGTGCATGCCACAATATGTACATTCCCAGATTCTGCCCTTTCCTCTCTTGTTCTCATCTTTCTTCCCTGTGTATTTTGCCTGTGTATAATGAGCATCTTTCTTGAGCCCTGGGAGCCCCCGAATCCAGTTCATCATGTTGCTACACCCTTACTCAGCCTGGTGGCACACACCTGTAATCTTAGCACTTGGGAAGGGCAGAGGCAGACAGACCTCTGTGAGTTCAAGGCCAGCCTGGTCGACATAGTAAGTTCCAGGTCAGGTAAGCTTACATAGTAAGATGGGGGGAGGGAATGCAATGCAACCTTGAAAACTCAACCAAATGTATTGTGTCCGTTTGCCAGCCCCTGTAATAGTGCACAACTTGGTGCTGGGCTTCTCTTTTCTGTTTGTTCCCCATAGCTTTGGGATGAAAAGAT
Organism: Ellobius talpinus; assembly: GCA_001685095.1. Classification (NCBI taxonomy): domain Eukaryota; kingdom Metazoa; phylum Chordata; class Mammalia; order Rodentia; family Cricetidae; genus Ellobius; species Ellobius talpinus. Next base: position 8,644 of record LOJH01050342.1, read on the forward strand.
GTCCCTGTGAGTGAACGTGCTTGTCACAAAAACCTGACGGTCTGAGTCTGGTTCACAGAAACCACATTGAAATGCCGGATTTGGTGGCATGCATCTGTAATCCTGGCACTCCTAAAGCTCCAAGGCGAGAAAGGAGAAGTGATCGGAAGCTCCCAGGCAGCTAGCGTGGGCTACTCTGTGCAACAGAAGCAAGGGAATCCTGCATCAGCAATGAGAAATGGGGAGCAACTCCTGAAAGTTGTCCTTTGACCTCCATACATACACGGTGTGGTGTGCATGCGCGCACACGCACAAAGAAAAAAATTGTTAGACTAAAGCCTCTTGGTGATCTGCTATATGTTCAGATCTTTCCTTTATGCCATTATGGCCTGTAGAATGCAACCTTCTCAAACTGAGTATTTTAGCACCTTTGCCTGGATAGTCTTGTGCTAAACTCTCTCCTGAAGCTCCCACCATTCCTCGCCTCCATTCAAGCCTCCATTCAAGCGTCAGTCACTGCAGGGCTGTGAGTGCACACAGCTGATCTCCTTCCGGGAACACAGCAGGAAGCGCCGTGGCTTTCAGCTGGTCTACTCTGCCTGTGTCACATGGTTTTAGCTTGTCTTCTCCTGGCTCTTTTATACCATAACAATTCGACCTATTTTGACCTACCTCCATAGTCAGACTGGAATCTTCTTGTAGAATAACATGCAACAGTCTGTTCAATCAACCCAGAGTGCGGGACACCATGTGATCCAATGCCTCGGTTGTCCTGTACACTCTACGTGTGTTTAGAAAGTAGCTCCAGGCAGTATTAACCTCTGCTCCTGGCTCTTTTGTTTCCTATAACTGGCAGATTGCTGCTCAGGGAAGGAAATAGGCAGCCAGCAAGAACGAGAGCAATGCCAACATCAATGGTCACTTACTGCCTGTTCTCCCCCTGTGTTGAGTATTATGCTTCATTCAGGGTTGGACACACTGAACCTTCCCAAACCCCTCCCAGGCAGGTTTCACTCATCCCGTAGGTGAGGCAAATGACCCTTAGAGAGAAGAGCCTGTCCAAGCTCCTCAGCTCCAGCCCTGGCACCGGATGTCAACACTAACCCTCCTCCTTCTCATAAGGGCCAAAGTGAGTAGGGCATGAAACTTATCTGCGCTGTGAATAACATGGTACCTCCACCCGCATTCCATTTCCCATGGCTCCGGCTACTGCAGTCTGAAAATATTAAGTGAAAAATTTGAGAAATAAAAATTCATGTTTTAAACAGCTTTCCTGCTGTGGGCTTTGTCCTGCATGTTCTAGTTTCATTACACTTATTTTTGTTGATCTCTTATTTGCTTCATTTAGGCACTAAACTTCATTTATATCTGTGCAGCAGCAATAGAGTCCTGTGCCATTTGCTATGGCAGACGAAGCAGACCGCATAGGAGGTTGTGCCCTGGACAGGCTAGAGCGAGACTCAGCAGTCAAGAGCACCTAGGTCCTGTTCCCAGCACCCAGGTTGTGACTCAGAACTGTCTGAGCTCCAGCTGCAGGGGAGTCAATCCCCTCCTCCATCCTCCATGAACACCAGGCACACCTGTGGTATACACGCACTCTGGCAAATGCTCAGCCACATAAAAAATAATTCTTTTTAAAGATTACACTGCCTTGATGTTGAAGGCATCCTAGTCTAATGTAAGTAAGTACACTCTGCAATGGCTTTACAATGATGAGGTTGCCTAGCAACACATTCCAGGAAGTAGCCCCACTGTCACGAGGTGATACCTAGCTGTATCTATGGGGATACACATAAGACTAACCGCTCTATGGCCACATAAAGCATGCATAAGAAGGGAGATCGGTGAGAAATAACACAAAATGTGCAGTGTTGGAGACGGTCCGTTCCCCACCCCAGGAAAGGCTGTCTTCCCCGCCTCTGGCACTTTCTATACATCCGGACTGCATTATTTATCTCATTAAGTGTTTTCCATTTACCTTCCTCCGCATTGATGAATTGAGCCCTCCAGGAAGGTTTGTTTCTCATATCCTTCAACTTTCAATGCTTAGCAGAGTGCCTGGCACAGAGGACTGGTGAGTATTTGAATGAATGAATCGCCTCTATTTTAGGCTCTGGGAGCCACATGATATCTACAGCAATCACTCAACTCAATAACGCAAGAGTGAGCACTAGCCACTTGTAAAGGAGGGTGTGTTCCAATAACATTTTTCTTATGGGCAATGGGGCCTGAGGTTCATCTAATTTTTGTATGCTATAAAATAATTTTTCTGCTTTTCTGACCAGTCAGATGTCTTTAAAAAAATGCTTATAATGGACTGGTGGGGGTGGGGTAGGGGGGACCAGGAGACGTAAATTGATCCAAGGATTTTGTCCATAGTTTGTTATTTCCTAGTCTGATCCCTTTGAGTCAACCTTCAGAGGCCTCAGCATTGACATTGTTCCATCGTCTGACTTGAGGAAAGACCACGGAGATGGGGTTATGCGTGGAGCCCACCTCTTGGAATAGTCCCCATTTCCAGCCCCAGATCGACCAGAATCTGAACTGAAGCATCTGAGTGAGAGAGCCCACTCAATAGCACAAAGCAACCCGGCAAGCCTCACAGAAATACAAAATCAAACCGACCTACACTCTGACAAAGTTAGCAGCTAATCTCTCTCTCCGAGGACTCAAAGGTCCGTGAACAGAGAGGCTGCTATGGAAAAGTGAAAAAGCGTGGAGCGGCAGAGAGTGAATGGCTACCTGAGACCTATTCAGGCGCGTGCGTTCAGGAAAAATGCAAGATGCATCAAAGTGTCTGTGTGTGAATGCAGCCCATGCGCAGGTGGCTCCTGAAGGGCCACACAGAAAGGGATTGGAAACTCTCAAACAAAGGCCAACTCCAGAAGGCAGTGTCAGCTGCCGGGATTAGGGCCCTGGAAGCAGCGTGAAGACACCTTCCTGCCTTTCAAACTGACATAAATAGATCAGAAGGGCTGGACTCCTGCTTCTTTGAACCACAAGTGTTTCTGAGCTGGGATTTCTACATAAAATACATCTTTCCTGTTTCTTGAGTATCTCTCAGCGGGCACTATGGGGTTTGCCAGTCTTCAGACCAAGGAAAGGAGACCCTCTGAGATAACACACTGGGGCATCTGGGTGAGTACGCCCACTGCCTGTGCCCCATATTCGTCCCATACACAGTCCAGGAATGTCGAAGAGAGCGAACGCTGACATTAGGAGAGCTTGGGGAACATGCCAGTGCCAGCGAACTGTTCCTGGCTCTGCAGGGGGACCCTAGAACTCGGCACGTCCTTTTATAACTAGAAATGGCTACAGCGTGTCTCTTTCCTGTTTTACAAGAGACTCTAATAAATTCCGCACTGTTATAGACTGATGGGCAACAGCTCTCCACAGGGCTTGGGTATAAAAAGAACACAAAGCCACCAGACAGGATATGGAATCGTGAAGGAAACAATACTCTGGACATGTTTACCAAGGAGTTTCTAGACTGAGCTCATTGAGGAGATCCCCTGAACAAGGGTGGCACCATCCCGTGGGCTGGGATCTTGGACTACATAACAGAGGAAACTAACACTGTAACTAGCTGCCTCAAGCTCCTGCTGCCGTGGGCTCCCGACCACAAGCTTCAAACAGTATGGAGAAGTAGGGCCATTGCTGTACTAAAGCTGACTGTACCGTACTAGGCCTTCAGGGAAATGGGGGAGAATGTGTCCTCTTGGACTAGAAACATCAGGGAGAGCTTCAAAAAGAGCTAACTCATGTCTTAGGGTTTCTAGTGCTGTGAAGAGACACCATTGTTGTAAGGAGGCCGCTTGTTCTTCCTGGCCACCCAGCTAGCTTAGACCCAAAATAATTACACAGAAACTGCATTAGTTAAATCACTGCTTGGCTCTAGCTTCTTGTTGACTAACTCTTACATCTTAACTTAACCCATCTCCATTAATCTGTGTATCACCACGTGGCAGCAGCTTACTGGCAAAGTTTCGGCATGTCTGACTCTGGCAGTGGATCCATGGCATCTCTCTCTCTCTCTCTCTCTCTCTCTCTCTCCACCTTCCTTCTCCCAGCATTC
>LOJH01050344.1:0-12697 GCA_001685095.1 Ellobius talpinus
TGTTCATTATGTAGAAACCAGAGGTTGACATTGGTTAGCTTCCTCAGTCTATCCGGTTCCCCTTTGCCTCTTTTATGTAATTCACTGATTCTTCCAGACTGGCAGGCCAGCAAGCACCAGGGTCATACCTGCCTCCGCCTCCCCTGTGTCTGTATTACAGATGCTGCCTCACCCAGCTTTTTACCTTGGTGTTGTGACTCTGAACTTGATGACTGAGCCGTCTCTCCACAGCGGGTCAACAATTAGTGATTCTGAGACTTGCTGAGCCAACCCACATGTATTATAAACCCCTCCCTTCCTTCACACTGCTCCTCACAGCCCACACAAACATCTCATCTGAGCTTGTCTCTTGTCTGTGTGTGCACATCTCATTACAGAGCCATCTGACCTCTCTTCCTTCAACCCTGATTTGCTTGCCCTCAAGGGTTTTGAGCTAACTCCTTCAGACTAGAATCTCAGGGCTGAGACACTTCTGAGAGTCTCCTCTGTCTGCTCGTCCTCAGCTTTCTGTTTCTGGGACTGATCCTCAAGCCCTGGAGCAAAGGCACAAAGCTTGGTTCCAAGGCAGTGTCCCCTCAGAAGCAGCCAGAGAGCAAAAGAAACCCCCCCTTTCCTGAGATCAAAGCTTCCTATGGCAGGATCACCATGGCTGAATGCCATGCTTCCATGGCAACATGAATTTTAAGCAGTAACCAAAGGAACAGGTCCCTTCTATCTCAGCAGCCCTCAGAGCCAGCCTCTCCAGGTGGTACTCCCCACAAGAAGGGACAGGGTGGGCCCCAGGCATCTGAAGCATTTTCTGAGGGCAGGCCAGCTCACCTCACGGCTGACATCTGAAGCGTGACTGGATAGGGGAAAGGTCTCTCCTTTACATCTCCAGAGACGCACCATTGCTAGGGACGATACTGGGGCACCAACAGTCTCAGAGGCAGGACCCCAATAAGGAGACTGATGATAGAGGTCCCACCTCTCTCCCCTCAGAAACAGGCTCTTCTGTGTCCGTGGGGTCTTCAAAGTCTCTCACCTCAATGAGTCCATGCTCTCTCGAGGAGATGGACAATGTAACTGGCATAACAAAGATTCTCTGCCTGACTGTGGAGTTGGATACTGGGATCAACAATGACAGTGATGCCTAACACTCACCCAGAGCCCCACCAAGGATGGGTCACCTCTGTGGGCTCAGATGCCCTTGTGATTGGAGTGTAAAATGTCCCCCCCACAGGCTCATGTGTTTGAACACTTGGCCTGCTGATGGCAGCACCGTGTAAGAAGTTGATGTAAGCTCGAGGAGGCGGAGCCTTGCTGGAGGAAATATGTCACTAGGGGTAGGTAGGCTTGGAGATTTTGTAGCCTGGCCCCAGTTCTTGTTTACGCCATTTCCCTGAGGAAATGAAATATAACCAGCCAGCTTCCTGCTGCTGCTGCCATACCTGGCCTGCCTGTTACCACGTCTTCCATCCACGATGGACTCTCTGTAAACCAATAAAACACCCCACCACCCACCTCACCCCCATTCCACCACCACGCCTGCTAAGTCGCTTCTTGTATTTTGCCACTGTAACAAAGAAGAAACTAATGCAGGGGCCCAGAGGATACACACAGAGTCATATGGCCAAAAGTCTCTCTGGTGGTCTGTACTCTCCATGTCCTCCTAAGGCTAAGAATTGACAGGGGGACCAGGACCCTAGCATTGTTGGCTTCTACAGGGACATGCTCAAGCCCGGGTTTTTGCATGCTACAGTAGATGCTGGCACATTGTCAATGTCATAGTGGCAGTTCTGACCAAGATGTAAGATACCAGTTACCCTCACATCTGTCACTGGGAAAATGTTAGTACAGATTTCCAAAGAGGCAATTTGCTGTGGTGGCTTGATTAAAACAGGCAGGACTTTTGATAGCTCCTGATCCTTTTCCTTAGTTTCTATCTTGGGAAGACACGGAAGCTTGCACAGAGACGGTCATTGCAGCATTATTATTTTCCATGAAAACTTGGGAACAATTCAGCACTCGCCTTTGAGAGGATGATGAATTGGTGCCACGTGAATATTGCATTCATCTCCCAGAAGTGCCCTAAAAAAGTGCCACATAGGAGGTGGCATAAAACAACAGGAAGTTATTCTGGAAGATGAGAGAAATCAAAGTATCCGTTGTGCACAGCCTCCTGGCCAGTGTGTGTCTCTGTCTTCCTCCCTCCTAACAAGGCTGCTGGCCTTAGTCTGATGACCCACCCTAAGCCAGAATGGCTCATGGCTCACAACAGGCCTTGGTCTGATGACTCACCCTAGACTGATATGGCTCCTGGTTCACTACAATCACTTGTAGGAATTTTATTTTTTGAGATAGTGTCTTGCCCATGTAGCTCCAGCTGGCTTAGTATGTCTTGTTATGTAGCCCAGACTGGCCTCAAATTCACGGCAACACTTCTGTCTCAGTTTCCCAAATGCTAGGAACACAGGCATGAATCGCAGTTAGAGGTAAGATTTCAGTATAGCCCACTGAAAAGGTTTCCGGGATTAGACAGGGGTTACACAGGAAGCAGTAGAACCAGAGGTGATTTAGGAACGGAAGAGCGCGTCCAGTGACGGAAATGGCTTAAAGCTGAGAGAGAAAGTTCGAAGCTCAAGAGCACCCCTGCCTCTCAGACTGTGACCTTTATGGCTCATGTGTATAGTGCTCCAGCCATTTCTGCACTGGCTCTGTTACATGCCAGTCTTGGGTGGGAAGGGGTTTCCAGCTTTGTTTCTTTTATATGAGAGTTTTACCCTCATTTGACAGCCTGTTTTTCTGTCATACCGCCATGATCAGCTTAGGGAATCATTTTTTTTAAAGATTTGTTTTTATTTCTCTCCCCCACCTCTGTGTGTGAGTGTGTGTGTGTTTGTGTGTGTGTGTGTGTGTGTGTGTGTGTGTACTCTATGTGTGCACGTAGCCAGAGAAGCCAGCAGAGGGTGTTGGATTCCCCGGAGCTGGGGTTACAGGTAATTATAAACTTCCATTGGAGAGTTTCTACTATTGGTGAGCAGAGAGGTCATGGCTGCAGCATAAGGCCATGGGGTGGTGATGCTGTTGTCCCACACTATAGTGAGAAATAAACACATCTGCATAGGAATTCATGAGGGGCTCTTGCAATGAGCCTATAGGCTGTTTGTTCAGCTCCCTAAGTCCCCGAGATCAATTCCTGCAGGACAAGACTGCTTGGTAATTCCCCACAGGCAGAGATGAGGGACTTGAAGTCAGTAGGTGCACTATAGACAACTGTTCTTTCCTACACATTCTGTGCAGACAGATGCTGCCATCTGCCCAGAGCTGGACCACATAATGCCACGGTCACATCAGCTGAATCCCAGGTTACCTCAGATGCCTCATCTCCCATGTCATCAGTGAGTTTCTAGACTCCCGACTCAGGCTCACCAAGTGCGTGTTGGTGCCCAGCTTCATCACCGAGAGAGACTGCTGTCTTTCAGGATACTCTTGTCTCTCTAGAGAGCATATGAATCTTTCTCCTTTTACTGCTGCCTAGGGCTCTGCACAGCGTCACTGCTGAAGCCAAGGTTCACAGCCACAGCCTCCCACACATGTGACACATGGGTACTCCATGTGTGCATAGACAAGGACCCCTATGTACATAAGCCTCCCCTGTGTAGGGCCTTGGCAGGGGCTCTGAATTCTCCTCAAGAACAGAATAAACTGGCACTCCCCAACCCTCTCTTATACAGGGAGTCCCTCCTGTCAGCTGAAAAGCATGCTTTTCCACTCTTATTGCCCTATACCAGCCTGGCTGCCTGGTTATCCCAGTCCCCCCAGCTTCCTTTCTCAATAGAAGAGCTCGCAAAGCCCTCAGGCTGGGAAGTAAACCATGAAGGAGACTCTGTTGGTCTTCAGTCCAAGGCATTCAGGCTGGACACAAAGAAATGTTACCCATCTCTCCAAGGCTGGGCTGCTACCGGGGAAAGATGGAGGGAGTTTTGTTTCTGCTGGAGATTTTCCAGTCCTCAACTCTCATCCAATGCCACCAGGGATGGAGTCTCTTCCCCTGATGCTCTTTGTCCCAGTGGTAAGGAAGCCCTGCCAGGGCTGGACCAAAGCCCAACCAGCAGCTTCCTCTCATGGATTTCCCTCTGCAGCTGATGGCAAGGGCTCTAGTGAGAGAGGACAAAGATGGCAGAGTACACTGCAGAGGCCATTCCTCTCATTGTCCCTCCTCTGAAGACAATTCTTCATCCCTAGCTCTCCATTTCCAGCACAGAGCTCTGAACAGGAGAGGGGAAATCCCAGCTACCTCTCTTCGGGAATCTGTGAGCCCGAGACTCCCTCTTCTGGTGAGCTGTGAAGACAGACACCACTATGGCAGGCTGGGCTTCTGAGTCAGAAGTATTCAAGTGTCCCCAATCCCCTCACCCTCCCCAGACAACCCAGAGATCCTGAAATATAGCCACCACAGGCTCCCTGCATTCAGCTTATTTCTAGCAAACAAGCACACCATCCACTCAGCTCAAGGAATTCACCGTTTTATAGGGACCATCCAAAGGTCCCATTCCCAGAAGGCAAAGGGACGATTGCTTTGGGGCCCCCTTGAGAAACTCGCTGTGTTTGTAAGTTGACAAGAGAGGGACAACAAGCATCTCTCTAGGGCTCTGGCACATGGGATTACACACTGAGCTCTTCCTCTGCCTCTCCTGCTGGGACCTGAAAACTAAGAACACACAGGAGGTGCCAGCAGCCACCTGGCCCCTAATGGCAGTAGCCACTTGTCTCCTAATGAGCAGGCCTAGCCAAGATGGAAGTCTAGAGTTACTCACAAACTTACTCATGGAGAAAGAGGTGCATCACCCTCTCTTATGTCTGCTGAGGAAACCATTTATATACCTCCCAGCAATCTTCTATACCTCCAAGCAATCCCAGTGATATACCACAGCTCACGAATGAGCGAGGTGAAGCAATGTCCCAAGTTGGAAAGAAGTCAGACCTTGTGCTCCATCAGAGACTCAGGTCCCAGTTCCCCAGCTGGCTCCAGAGCAAGGACAGCAACTGGGAGGACCCAGGTGCGTGCTCTCTGCGCAATTCCCGCCAACACACAGAGGAAGTTGGACTCCCCATTCTTGTGGTGTGAGTTTCCCATTACAACCATTAAAAATATAATTGTTATTCTTAAGCTGGCCTGGTTACTTACCATATTGAGCTAACTCGCTACAAGCCATTCCAAGAGGGATGGGGGAGACCCTCACTCAGGGTTTGGCATCTGACAGGTTTTTATGCAATCCAAGTTAGTGAAAAACCAGCTATGCTGGTCAGAATTTTGTTAACTTGACACAAACTAGTGGTCCCTGAGTTTCTTCCCTTCCTTTGACTCTACTTACCTCAAACTCCTGTCTTTGGCTAACTACATGTGTGAGATGTAAACTCTTTATACTTGAACCACCTCCTACTTCCTAAAGTCTGTTTATGACTGCACTGTAGACCAGTCTATACCGGCACAATCAGTAGATTCTGGAGCCTTTTGTCATTGGTTCTGGGAATCCGGATGAGCTTAGTTCTTTCCAGGATCACGAGGTCTTAAAAGTGTTGCCCTATCTGCACAGATATCCAAACCCAGACTCTAGATTTCCCTTGTTTCTGAACACACTGGTTGGTGGTAGACTATGGGTCTGGATTGGCCTCGCTGGTAATCTCATTTTAAGGTAGTCCTGCAAATAAAGGCATCAAATAAACCAGTCCTTGCCCCCTTTACCTTCAGAGGGATTCCCAGACTATTTCAGAGACAGTAGATGATAAGTAACTGCCTCGTGGTCCCGGTGGTGTAGATTCAGCAGAATCTAAAATGAGAAACACTCCTGAAGAGATGAAGCATTAACGGTTACCCTACAAGGACTGGCAAGCCCAAGTTTTGCTCACACGCCTGCCCGATATTCATTTTTAAAAGTGTATGCATGGAGAGATTACTGAGCATTCCCAGTATTTATGCCCTACATATAATAAACTGTCAGAGGCTAAAAGCAAGTCAAGGGTGCTTCTCTGCTAATTGAATTCCAATGCACTTGGGGGTTAGAAGGGAAGAACATGAGAAGTGGTTTAATAAACCACTGGAAGTTTCTTCTCCTTCAAGGACTTTCTATTGTGAGGTCAAGAGCTGCTCTATTTAGCATTTAGTTCTCAGTCTCTGTCCACCCCTAAGTTTCTTTCTTTTCATTTTTTTCTTTTCTTTTTTTGGTGAAAATCAGAAAAAGGAGATGTATTCAATATGGACACATTGGGAAGAGGGACAAAGAGATTGTGCTGTGGTGTCCCCTTCTCACCTCCCAATAAGAAAGAACCAAGATGTGTCAGTAGTGGTGCCCCTGATAATTTGGACAGATAGTCTTTTGTTAGGAGTGCTGAGCATTATGGGATATTAAGTAGCATCCCTGGCCTTTTCTTTGCCTATTAGCTGTCAGTAGCAACGCCCACTCCCCACTCCAATCTTGACCTTTGGAATTGTTTCTAGGCACTGTCCAACATCCAATGGAGCAGGAAGCAAAACTGACCTGGTTGGGCACCATTAGACGAATCCACAGAGCGGGTACGGTGCCAGGCACCTAGTAGGGACTCAGTTAATAAGTACCTGCTGAGCGAGTACATGGAGGGAGAGGTGGGCAGAGCATACTCAGAGCCACACCTGTGGTCTGGTGTAGTAGAGAAAAACTGAGTGTTTCACACCCCTACTGCAAACACCTGTAGCTGCAGCAAGAGCCCTCCAGCAACCGTGCAGCTTCCAGTCAAGGACCATGCACAGGTGAGGACTGATACAGGACCATTCTTCGGCCCTATATGACTTCTCTAACAATGATTTTGACTCGAGGATGCCCTACAGATGGCCTATCCAAAACATTCTTTTTTTTTCTTTTGGTTTTTTGAGTGTAACATCCCTGGCTGTCCTGGAACTAACTCTTGTAGACCAGACTGGCCTCGAACTCACAGAGATCCACCTGTCTCTGCCTCCTGAGTGCTGGGATTAAAGGCATGAACCACCACCTCCCAGCCCCAAAAACATTTCTTGAAATTGGCCTGTCCCCTGCATCAGGACCAGTAACCCTTCCATTCTCCCCCAAATCCATTCTGTGATGGTTAACCTGCAATATCAACTTGATGGAAAAGATGAGAGTATCCATGAGAGGAGCTCATGTTAAATAAATAAATGAATAGTTAAAGTTTAACTGAACAAGAAAGAGCAAGGGCAAGGCTGCCCCATAGTCTGGGATCCAGAACTAAATAAAGAATGTGAGCTGAGTACTGCCATCCAGATCTCTCTGCTCTCTGGTTCCCGACTATAGACACGATGCGACCAGCTGCCTTAAACTCCTGCCACCATGATCTCTCCACCACAACCAGCTGCATCCACAAACTATGAGGCAAAATAAACCCTTCCTTCCTTCCTTAAGTTGCTTTGATTAGGTGTTTAGTCGATAACAAGAGTAGCAATTATGGGCTAGGGAGATGGCTCAATGGTAAGAGGTCTTGCTGCTCTCTCAGAGGACCCAAGTCCGGTTCCCAGCACTCATGTCCGACCGCTCACCAACACCCATAACTCCGGATACAGTGGATCCAGTGCCCTCTTCTGGGCTCCTCAGGCACGTGCACTCATGTTAGCACATACACACGCCGAGTCCCCCACACATATATACACATAATTTTAAGAAAGGGAGGAAGAAAGGGAGAGAATGAGGTGGGGGAGGGAGGGATAGAGGGAGGGAGAGTGGGTTTATTACATCTGCTTTACCCTCCCTAAACAAACCCTATCTTGTGAACAGAACTCAGTGTTCCGTGTGACCCTTGTCCTTAGCTATTGTCCTTTCTATGCAGTGCCCCTCTGGGGGACTGCCATGAACCTTGATTAATGAAATCGTCATGTTCTAGCCAGTTTAGACAGAGGGAAACCCTTTGAAGGGGCTCCGTGTCCCCTTGCCCCCAAAACTGAAGGCGTGAGTTTAACTCACAAGTAATAGTTAGGAATACTAATAATCCCAGGCACATGCCAGTACCTCAACCCAAGAGGATCTTTCAAATGACCCTTTTATTGGTTTTAAGGCAGCAAGGGATATCTTCTGGCCCACATGCCTTTCTGGCCAAGCAAGGGAAAGTCAGGGAAGGGGAAAGGTGGCCATTGGGAGTCGGTCAGAAGCCCCATCAGCTCGTTCCAGTCCTCCAATACCACTCTAATGCACTTGAGTCAGAGCAAGTGTGCCCCAGGTCTGATGGTCTATGCCAGGACTGTCTTCCCAGCCCCAGGATCTGCTCAGCCTGCCTTCCCCTCGGCCAGGCTCTCCCAAGGGCAAATGACTTCCTTTTCCGTGGTCTGGTCACCAGACTCTCCTGCCCCGGTGTCATCCGAGTCCATCAGGCAGGGCCCACTGTCAGTAGGCATTTCCATTTTGATCTGGAAGAAGCTGTGGACACAAAATCAAGTGAAGAAAGAGAGGAAGGGCAGGCAATCCCCACATGATCCCAACAGTCTCAAAGACTGGCATGCCTGGGACACTGGCCCATAGTGACAGGCACAGCCACAGGCTCTGGAGACTCCTGTGACTGGGACCTAGCTTTTTCTGGTTGAATGAAAGACAATCCCAAATATGCTTTATTTTTGGTTTTAAGTCTTTATGGTTTGGATGAACTCAGCCTGTCCCTGTAGTGTGTTGGCACACCACACACAGTATTTAATCCTCAGCCCCTTTAAACTGTCCATTGAGGACACTGGAAAGGCAGCCTTTTAGGAGTCTCATTCCCATACATGAAGTGGGACAGTGGCTGAAGAGCTAGAACATTCTCTCAGCAGAACCAGCTGAAGACTCACACCAAATCCTCATCGTTTTCCAAAGCAACAGAGCCAATCTCCTCCTTCTCTTCCTCCTCCTCCTCCTCAAGCCACACAGGCAAGAAGGGGATAGCAGCCACTGCTCCCTGCTGTTCCCCCCACTAACTCTCTGGGCCTCCACGGCAGTCTAAGACTTCTGCCTGATGCATCTTTCTCCAAGCTCAGGCAGGGCCAAATGGAGGACTATGTCAATTGTGTGGAGGTGACTCTGACTGTCCCCTCCAAATTCCAGGAAAGATGAAGCTGCGGTGGGCTCTCTGCTGTGGGCCCAGGCACTCTCGAGCACTCTTGACTCTGCTCTGCACATAGCGGCTGCCTTTGGGGCACTTGGGTTCTCAGATTTTAGACTTTTAGAGCTACCCAAAATGGAGTTTAAAGGAGCCACTGTAGCTACAGTAGAAGTTGATACCCATTATCTTGGACTACCCTAGGAACAAGTATCTTTTGGGGGCCCTTTAGGGTAGCAGACAGGTATCTGTGAGGACCAAGGAGACCATGGCACTTAGGGTATGAGATGGAGAAGGGCAGGAACTCCTGGGGATCATGTCTTAGGGACATCATAGCCTGTGGTTACTGCTGAGGCCCTTCGCAAATGCAGTGACGAGTAGCCTAGGGGCCGGGTAAGTGTGTGGAGAATGGGCAGAGAAAGAAAGAAACTGCCCTTTTACCATCTCTGGAAGGGGGAGAGATGATGGAACTGAGTTTCTGGGGGCATTTGGTGACTTAGAGATGTGTTTGGTCTCCACAAGTCCAAGGCTCCATCAACATCACAAAGACACAGTCCACACCCACATCATTGTCCATGCCCACACCCACACGCCCACTGTCCACGTGCACACAACACCAGCCCTTGCGGCTTCTTACTTGGCTACTTTCTTGGCTTTCAGCCTGGGCAGCTGTTGGCCCATGTCCCCCAGAGGCTGCACCTTCCCATGTGAAACAGCAGGGCACCTGGGGGAGAGCCTGGCAAAAACTGGGGATGCCAAACAGCCCCGTCTCAGGAACCTTCCAAGGGACAGAGCCGCACGGGTCTTGGGAGGGGCCCTGGGCTGGCCATGTGGTCTTGAGTGGTCAACAGAGGTCTCGCTGCTCTCAGTGACTGAGGGCCCACAGTTGGCACCAGACCAGCTGGTTTCCCCCTTGGGCTCCAGGCCTGAAGAACTCTCCAAGGCCACTCGGATGGGCGAGGGGCAGATGGCAATGCTGGGCCGTCGGATGAAGCGGCTTGGTGAGGGAAAGGGCTTCCTGGGGGAGCGACAGGCCGGGGAGAAGGGACCAGAAGGAGAGGGAGGCACGCAGGTCCCTGTATACACGGCCAGGTGAGGGCTGGGAGCCAAGTGCTGACCTGGCTGTGGAGAAGGAAAAGAGAAAGTTGAATGAGGAGTCTCCAGCCACCAGGGCTGAGGGTCCATCCTCAGCTTGTTTAACCTCTTTGCAATGGCTGCCTTCTGGAGGGACTGATTTAAAAGGTTACCCCGAGGTATCTGTGATAATGGTATAGCCAAACCACGGCCTCTTGCCAGGACTCATCTGTCACAAACCAACCTTCTTCCAGTCCTGGGATGCTGGAGTGTGACCATGCTGAACTTGGTTATCCCTCAACTCAAGTCTCCAAATGCCTGTGTCCGTTCTACCCTATGTCGCCTCTTCTTCATCGTGGACCACAGCTTTAGACCTGGAGGCATTTGACACTATTGCTGTTGTTTGGTACATGCATGCATGTGTGCACGCATGTACTTTGCTGGGAATCTAACCCATAATGTTGCCCATGCTGGGCAAGTGCTTTGTCGTTGAGCCATATACCCACCCGAAAGGTATTTAACAGTTTAACACAGCGCTGCACAGAGAGAGACCTGCAATGGTGCCCTGCGGAGCTTCCATGCCTGACACGACAACCCCCCCCCCACACACACTCCTATGTTCACCCTGACAATGCTTTAGAGGCTGTAATCCTAGGACCTGCCCAGACCTCTCCTCAGACTGGGCAAGACAAGCTGGTTGGGGGATGAGTGTAGAACCTGAGAAGCTTGCAGTAGAGAGACAGGCAATTCTAGAGGAGGTGGTTCTGTGATTCCCAGAGAAAAAGGAAGTATCTCATTGCCTTGGCCACCACGGGCCCAGAATCCAGCATGTTGGGGCAGAAGGGGAGGGTCTGGTATTTACTCAGCTCAAGAAACCTGAAGGAGCTTTGTCCAAGCTGAGCAACAAAATTAAAGCCGAGAACTCCACTCAGGTTCTTCCTATGCAGGCCACAAGAGTCAATGGGTAGGGCGGCTGGGCTCCTCCTGAAAGCCTGCTGTGGTTACATACTACATGAAAGCCAGGCATGGACAGAAGTTCTGAGGAGAGGTGGGTGGTGTCTTAGGGACTGTTGGACCACTACTGCTTCCAAGAGAGGACCACAATGAGAAACAAACCTTCTCTGCAATAACCACATAGCTCCACCCTCAGACCCTCAGACTGAAGGAGGCTGCCCTGGGCAGCCTTCGACAGGAGGCTAATGACTTCAGAGTGAGGCCTGGTCTCAAGGTCACTCAAACGATCCAGGTCCAGTATAAAGTGAGGTTCACTCAGGGACCACTGAGAGGAATGAGCTCTTGTTAAAATGCTATTGTTATGCAGCAATAGCAAGTTAAGACAATGACTAAATGTGCTTCTGAGCCTAGGTGTCTGACAAAACCCCTGGGGTTACACTAACATGTGCCACCATCTATGTTCTGGAAAGTGGAATAAAATTATCTAAATAAGGAAATAAGCTGGGGGGTACCAGTGAGGTACCTACTAAGTTCACTTCTACCTCAATACCTTGGAAAGTGCCACAAACTCCT
This sequence comes from Ellobius talpinus, assembly GCA_001685095.1. Classification (NCBI taxonomy): domain Eukaryota; kingdom Metazoa; phylum Chordata; class Mammalia; order Rodentia; family Cricetidae; genus Ellobius; species Ellobius talpinus. The sequence continues at coordinate 11,674 of LOJH01050344.1, forward strand.
GAGATCACCTCATCTTCGAGATAAGAAGTTTGAGGCTCCGAGAGATCAAGGGACTTAACCAAGACCATATGGCTTGACCATCTTTTCCCAGAACCTTCTCCTTTTCAGGATGAATGACAATGCCATCGTCTTCCCTTCTCACTTACTTAGGCAGAGATGGTCCCTTCTGGGCAAACAGCCACTCTCCCAGTTGGTTTTATTTTGTTTGGTTTTTTGCTTTTTGTTTTTCTAGTTCTTTCTCACAAGGAAGCCGTGAGTTGCCCCCCCCCACACTGTTACTGCCACAGAGGCCTGGGCTTGTGCTCTGTAACCCAGCCCTCTGACAATGACATGAGCAGCAAAGCAAGTGGCATGCAAGACACGTGGTGAAGAAACGCGACAGGAAACAGATGAGTAGAACCAGATTCAGATTTGTTGTGAGCAGCTTGTTTTATTGTGCGAGGGAGCCCAAAGCGGGAGGGCGGAAGCATGAAATGAGATGGCCCCTTAACAGGCAGACACAATCACAGGATCTTTAATGGAAAGCAAAGCAGATGGTGCAGCATCTCTACTCATTTTGTTCTATCAGAAACCGGCTGAGAAATCAAAGACCTGTGGCCATATTCAGCATGCAAGGACCCAGGCCCCCTAATGTCCCTTCCTGTTATGCCCTTCCCCTCTTCCCCAAAAGCAAGTAAAGTTGGTCTCATAAGGAAAAGTCAGCATAGGTGAGGACATCATTTCTCTGGTTAGTCACCCCACTGAACACAAGTCTGGCACAAGACCTTCCTAGCTGGAAATGACCCTCACTTCAGCCATAAAACTCGGGGCCATGGGTTCTGCTGGTCGCTACCCTGTTACTAATCAGCCTTCTCTTAGAAGCTAGAGGACATAGAAATATATTGTATACCTCGAATATAACCTAAAGCTGTCTAGAGAGCGCAGAGGAAGCTGAGAAAGTAGAGAAGTGAGATGCTCTGGGACAATCATGATTTAAATATTGCCAAGGTAACACCTAGACAAGAAAGAATAATGGGTGATTGTG
>LOJH01050347.1:0-12696 GCA_001685095.1 Ellobius talpinus
ATATATATATATATATATGTGTGTTTGTGTGTGTGTGTGTGTGTGTATCCTGTGCATTTGGATTTCCTCTTTAGGGAAATGTGTATTCATATTATTTTATTTGCCCACTTTTAACCAGATTATTTTTGCTGTTATTATTTCTGAGGTTTCCTATTCATTCTGGCTGTTAATACTCTGCCAGATGAAGAGCTGATGAATATGTCTTAGAGTTGATTGTCCCTTCACTTTGACTGTTTCCTTTTTATGCAGAAGCTTTTTAATTTGATGAAATCCAATTTGTCAATCCTTGCTTGTGTTTTCTGTGCTTTCAGAGATCTAAGCAGGAAATAGTTGCCTGTGCCAGTATCTTGAAATCTTTCTCCTATGTCTTCTGATAGCGGTCTCAGAGTTTCTAATCTTGCATCAAAGTATTTTGCTCATTTTCAATTAACTTTAGTACATCTTGAAAGATATGATTCTGATTTGAGTGTTCTACCTTGGGTTATCTGCCTTATCCAATCTCATTTAGTGTAGAGGCTGTTTTTGTCTCAATATACTAAGTTGGCACTATCTCCTACAGTTTCTTTAATAAATATACAATAATTTTGTCATAAGGATCTTTCATCTTCATGGTTGAATTTATTCCTAGATATTTAATTTATTCTAGTAGCTGTTATAAATGGAACTCTTTCCTTGATGTCTTTTTCAAACAGCTCACTAATAGAACTGCTACTGATATTTGTATTTTTATGTATCCTACAACTTTGCCAATTTTTAAATTGGGTTATTTGTTAACTTACTATGAAATCCCTTAAGTTTCATATATAATTTAGACAGTAGCTCCTTGTCAGATGTTTGCTTTGCAAATGTATTCTCCCTCTGTTAATCATTTCTCACACTGGGTTCAAGTAATTTAGTGTGATGTATTCACATTTGTGCGTTTAACTTTTATTGTATGTGTTGTTAGAGTCATGTTAAACAAGTCACTGACCATGCTACTTCAGTGTAGGATTTCCTTACAGTGATTTCATATTTTAAAATCTGGAAATTAAGTTTACAATCCATTTTATAGTACAATGCAGGATCTAATTTCATTCTTCTGCATGAGGCCTATTTGCCTAGGACCATGTATTGCAATCTGTCCTCTGTCACATAGCTTTAATACACTACCATTAATTGACTCCAAGTGTGTGGACTTGTTTCTGGGGTCTCTACTTTGTTTCCATTAGATTATGTATGTATTTAAATATCAATTTCAGATCTTGATGTCACACACTGAGTACTATAATGAGTAGACCTTGAGTAATTTTGCTCAAGAATGTTTTGACTATTTGAGTTTATTATCCTAAATTTTTACACAAAATTCTATTATAAGTACTTATGTCAGTTAAAATATCTTTTTTATTTATGGTGTAATAAGTATTTATGACTTGGATAAGTAAGTTCAGAAGCGTTTATAATTTTGGTTTGGTGTTTGGGGTATTTAGTTTTGATGTGCTGTCTCAAGTAGTCGAGGCCACCCTTGTATTCCTTGCATAGCCAGAGGGAATTTCCTGATTCTAATGTCTCCCAGGTACTGGGATTACAGGTTTATGCTCCTGCCGCAGGCTTCTTGTTTATTGAAAATTTATGTCACAGTATCTTTGTGTTTTGTGTGACTAGGAAAAGTAAGCATTGGCTAGAGAGTTCCTACTGGGGCACATGTTGTCTCTGCTGCCTTATTCGGTAGACATGGACTTTATTTCAACATTTAACTTCATTAACTTGTAGAGAGGCAGTCCTGAATCTTAGCTTAATGTTAAAACTTTCTAAATATTGATATATCAGAGGGATATTGCTCTGCATTACATTTTTTTGTCTTATAATTTTGAGAACCTTACTTTTTCAGTTGCCCCCCCCCAACTCCTAATTTCAAATGTTTTCCTTGGTTAGTATAAGCAGTGACAAATTAAAATACCTGATTTCAACTAGCACTGTTTCTATCAGTATACATAATTTATCCAAAACCTAATTGTCTCTGTCCAAAATTCTGAACCATCCCAGAGAACAGATGGTTTAGGAGGTCAACTGGGAGAATGCTTGTCCTTTAATTTATGAATTATACAACGTTCTTCCTGAGAAAACTACCATGAGAAAATTGTTTTTATTCATTTATTAACTTATTTTTTTAAAATTCACACTTCACATGGAATAGAAAACTATGACTTTGTCTGTGCTCCTTAATTATTTTATCGTATTTTTCTATCCACAGATTGCTCAGTCCTATGAAAAAAAAGCATTTTACTGATTGTTTTCTTTCTCATGTAAATTATGCTTTTACTTTTGTAATAGAATGTTTTCTAAGGACTTTTTAAATTCATTTTAAAAATTTAATTTGGGTGTGCTCTTTCGTAAATTTATTTTCTTTGACTAAAAGTTGCTCCTCTGTCTGTTTAAATGGCATGAAAATTAAGGTATCTATATGTGGCTATTAGTTTTCCTAGCTTTAATTCTGAAGCATTTCAAAACTTGTTAAAACTATAATAAGGGTAATAATGTGTAGAAATCCCCCTGTATCCTTCACTTAGCTTCATCAATTGTTAATGCTTTGGTATATTTGCTTTATCATTTCATCTTTACCCTTTAATACTATTTCTAAGCTCTTCTTGTGAATGTTTAAATAATCACAATGCAATTAAAAAGTTCATTAAATTTCACATTGAAATGTTCTTTAATGTATAATTCACAGCTCTCTGTTAACAGCCATCACAGCCAGGTTCTTTCATAGTATTGCTTTTCCCCATGGGACAGGGACCCTCTTGATAATTATGTATTGAGCTGAGCTGTCTTGTCTCTTCTTTCTCCTTTAATCTAATATTATCTGTCCTGTCAGAGCCCATGAACGTGGATTCGTTTCACCTTGACCAAAGGTCAGAGAGTTCAGGCCTACTCTTGCTCCTTCATGGTTACCACAGGAGGTTTGACCCAGGGTGTGGCTGCCTACAGGATGCTTGGCCTAAGGTGTGGTTACTGCATCCCCTGCCTAAACAGCAGAATACTTAACTCAGGATATAGTTACTTGATATTTTTGTATTGAAGAGGTAATTACTCTGTTTGTTCTTTGTATCATGGTAAAGCAGTATTTTGCTTTCTTCCCCCCTTTTGGATTGGGATATACAAAGAATAGGAAAAAAAACATGGGACAATATAGTATTCACCAGGTTGCCCCCGACTCCATTGTGTGTCACTGTATTTCTTTTGTATCTCATCTTTGTCTGCCTAGCATTTCTAATGCATCCCTGGAATGTAGAAACCAATCGATACTGGATTCTGACACTGTCCAACTCTAAATAGTATTTGTGAATAACTCATGCCATTTTTAAAAAAAATATATTCTTCTCTTTTCTTTTTTTAATTTTCTCTTTTCTTCTTTATCTACAAAGTCAACTGATACTTCCCTACTTTAACATTTATTATAGTGGATAGAAATTGCTGATTGCTAATTCCATAATTTTCACTAAACCAGGCATCTATTTACCCCCAAAGCATTAAAACTTTGTGCATCAAAATAATAAAATTAAAGAAATACAATCCATAATATAAAATATTTAATGTTATTTTATTTACTTAAACACTCAGTTATTCCCATACCATTTATTGAGAGAATAAAACCATAAATCTTCTTCCCTGTGCACATGTATCAGTTCAGCTATGTAGAGTTTCAAAATGAAACCTGGGGTAGATCAGTTGACTTACTTCAATGGTGTCAGTTAATTCACTAGGGAAGCTACCATCTCAGATTCTTTCACAGTGTATGTTAGAATCAAGTTATACATCTTCCAAATTTAGACCCCTGTTTTACTAATCATTTTGTTTACATTCTATCATAGAATATCCATGAGACTTTTAGATTTGAGTCAATTTGTTCTGTTCATTCATGAAAACGTCCATCACAGTTTCTCTCGGATTGTATAAAATCTATCAGTAATTTTCAAGAAAATTTACTTCTAAACACTTACCGACTCTACCACTTATTTATAACATCTCTCTTCAGTTATTTTTTGTCTTTAGTTTATTTGTGGTGTGTGTGTGTGTATGTGTGTGTGTGTGTGTTCGGTTCTTTATGAGTTTGTATTTGCTTCTTTGAGATAGGGCCTTGCTAAGTATTGGTAGCTAACCTCTATCTCCAGCATCTCCTTCCTAAGATGTGTGTGCTACCATCTCAGATAACTCCAGTTTTAATAATATTTTATTTATTCTTTGGAAATTTTATACATACATCTAGAGTGTCTGATCATGTCTAGTCATTTCACCCACTCAGTTCATCACACCATACCTTGCCGTATTTCCCTCCCAACCTCATATCATCTTTCATTTTTAAATTGTAGTTTTAAAAATTCATCCAAGTGTATGTATCTACATGTGAGTCTTTGTAAGTACATTTGTGTAGTTTCAGAGACCAGAAAAGGATGTGGGGAACCTAAGAGATGGAATTATCAGTGGTTGTGAGTCTTATCTCCCTGCCCCATACAACATTAGTCCTTGAAATCAAATTCTGGTCTAGTGAAGGAACAGAAAATGCTCTTAACATGTAACATATCTCTATCATCCTATGTCCACTTTTTATAACTTAATGAGTCCTGTTTGCTCTGCCTATATACCTATGTGTGTGTCCAATCCCTTGGGCCTGAATGCATATTTCTGCATATGTGCATGAGTATGTGTTCGTATGTATGTATGTATACATCTAAGTATCATTTCAGGCATACATGTGCCATGGCATCTGTGTGGAGGTCATAGGATAACCTCCTGTATCAGTCCACATTTTCCACATTGTTTGATATCCTGTCTTCTATTGCTGTTCACCATTACAGAAACCAGGCTTGTTGACCCATACCCACCTCCTATCTCACAGGAGGAAAACTGAGATTTACAACCACTTAAGCTTTTATATAGATTCTAGAGGTTTGGAATGAGGCCCACATGCTCATGCAGCAAGCACTTTACTATGAAGCAAGTTCCCTAAACACAGGTATTTAATTTCTTGAAGTAGCATTTTCTCATCATCATCAAGTATCTTATTCATCCTTGTCTTAACTATGTAGGCGTGTTTCCTGTTCCTCTAGTATTAGTAAAATCTTTGTATCAATTTTAGTCATTTTGTTGGAGTGTAGAAACCAAGTTGATTAAATACAGTTTTATCTATTCATCTTGTAACCTATAGCCTGTTTATAAGGGTAAAAATCATTTTAATTCTTCAGGAGTTCGGCTGCTAATGTTTGTAAGAGTTCTTATTTTCATGTTTACTGAGGCTTGTATGTGGGCAGAATGTTTATAAAGTGATGAAATCTCTGGAGATTTTTGTAAGTTATATTTACTTCTGTAACACAATGAAGTATTCTTTGTCAGTGAAGTCATGTATACTGACATTGTTTTTCAATTCTTGCTGTTTTTCTATTTTTCCTGTTAAATTACACTTTTCACTGAAGTGGATCATTTCTTCTCTAACTCACAACAAACTTACTCTGGGATGTGTGCTGGGACAGGGAAGGGCTCACTTCATTCCATTCCTGTTTCTTGAGGCCGGTTACCTTCCTGTTCTGATACCTAGTATCCTAAGTGGCATTGCATCATGTTTATAATTATTGTGCAAACAGATCTGGTGCTTGTTAGCTCATCTGGACAAAAATACAGAAAGCTTTATTCATGATTTCTGCTTCTCATTAATTTTAAACTTTTGTTTGTTATACATTCCACAAATAATTTATATCAATTTTAAGTTGATATTTTACTTTTCTTCAGGTATTATTTATGTAGTTAATATGTGTTTTTTAAAGTTATATGTAGTCAAAATTATCAATCTACTCATTTATTCTTCTGCATTTTGCTTTATTCAAAGTATCTGCATTTATAGCACCACATTGCCTATGCACTCAGGTAATAGACAAATTGAGCATATTTTTTTCTTTTTGAGCTTGTTTTCTCATAAGAACTGAGTTTGATAGTTTCTTGAATAACTGAAGACTTACCCAAACATTGTTTATATAAATATCTAATGTTTAATGTTTACATATATATGTCTAAAAATGTTTATAGAAGTGTCCAGTTATTTGAGATAGTGATTTTAATATACCAAACCACCCATTGTTTCAAAAGGATGCTGAATTCAATGGTAACTCCAAACGTAACAATTTGGATGTGATTTGTTCTTTTACAAAAGGTCACTTGAAATCACAGGCAGGAATGCATTATTTGTCCATGAACTCAGAGGCTTTGGATATTTTAGGGCTTTGATATTTATTTTCACTGTGGTTTATCCATTAATTAAATTAGATGAATATGGGGAAAATATGGCTAGTTTATGAGCTAATTATATTTCCTCCTACTCAGAATCTTTGAACATTTTTATTTATTAAAAATAGAAGGCTTTTTATCTACAGAGCATGAAATTACAGAACATTAAAGTTAGAGATATAATTCATGTATGTTTTTTGCATTTGACCTGCACTTTCTCACTTTTAGGCATGTAAGACACAGATACAGATTTGCCTGCCCAGCACCATTACTCCCTGCAAAATCTCCTGTACCCCAAGCACTATCTTGAGCATTTGAATGATTTAACTCTGCATTATAATTTTAGTATTTTAAATTAGGTTGGAATTGATCTATGTTACTTTCAATTCATTTATAAAAAGACCAGATCTTTTTGTCATATGTTAATCATTTTACTAAAGTAGAATGTTAATTTCTGTGTCTTGAACCTTCTTTACAGTAGGACGTTAAACCAAGGAAACTTTTTCTAACTCATTTGACTTCACATTTTCAAGTTCATGTAACTGTTCTAACTTCTTTATTCTGATTAGTTGGCAGTTTGTTCTTACAATGTTGCCCAGAATTCAGTCCTCCAGGCATGACTCTGCCTTACAAGACAGAGCTTTGTATCCTTTAGATCTATGCTCCCATGCCTACAGTGCAATGCCATTCATAAGTACGAGCAAATAACTTAGAATGTGCTGGGATTTGGGAATCTCAAATTGTAGAAATACTTGTATTTTAGTTTATATTGTGTGTCAACACACTGCATTTTCCTTTTAATGGGTTATTTGTTCTTAACTATTTGTTGAAGTCAATAATGACTGCTAATAGTTACACTGTTTCTCATTCTTATTCTCTGTCATTTTCTCAAGATTATGTTCCACCTTGCTCCAGTGTTGAGAGATATTCTAAAGTAACAGTAGGCTTCATGATTTAAAATAATTGTGAGGGAGCTGGGCTGGGGAAGTTATGAGTGCTCAGTGCTTAGGAGTATGAAAAGCTCTTAGAGAGGTCCTGAGTTCAGTTCCCAATATTCGTGTCATGCAGTTCACACTGCAAAATGCTTACAGCACTAGGCTATGTGGGCACTTTCACTAATGTATATCCACGCTCCCTCGAACACATAATTAAAACTAATCTTTGAAAAAGTAATTGGAAAGTCCCAGAATTCCCCCTTAAGAGGTCACAGTGCACTTTTGTTTATCACAGGCTTTTTAGTACTACAGTGGTAATCTAACTGAGGAATTTCACTTAGCCAACCATTTTAGACTTCAGCTATTTGTTTTATTGAAAACAATGAATTGCTGTTACACAATTTATTCCATAATAGCAGTGTATAATGTGATGTACCACAAGCACTGCAGGTGAAATAAACATGAGGTTTAATCATATCAGCTGAGTGTCAAAATGCCCAGACATAACCATATGTAAATTATAATTATTCATATGAATGAATGGTGGAATTTTCTTCCATTAGGCATTGGTAGCTAAGTTCAGAAGGAGAAATTCCATTTACCTGATGAAGAGTATAGAGAATCCTGAGAGCCTTAGAATTTAGAAAGTTATTTGAAACAGTTTATGAAGATATCACTATTCTTGAGGGATAAAAGTGGTTTGTACATATTTACCTGAAAGTAATTTTGTTGGTACAGTAATTATGCAAATGCACCCAGGATGTATATGTAATGGTATGAAGTATGCAATAGAAAGAACACACTGATGAAATAATATTTGCATTGCACTTGGCATAATCCAAACACACATATTTAGATGCTAGCATAGGCCAAAAGGGGGAGGGGAAACCAGGCATCACTTCTTGATTAGTCTTTGTGTGTGTGTGTAATTTCATGGTATAACATATAATACATATATATGTACATATTATATATGCAAATATTCTAAATATCTTTTTGAATTAACTTCTAACACAGTTTTATTTGTCAGCATTTCATCACTGTTATGAAACACCAAGTGTGGATCATTTATGAAGAAAAGATGTTTAATATCTCATAGTTTTGAGAATTTAAAGTCCATACAGTATAACACGGGCTCTTGGTGAGCACCAGTGCTAGGTTGCATCCCACCCCATCCCACAGCAATGTCAGGAGCCAAACATATAAACCATTTCCAATGGCTACCACAGGGAGTGGAAATGAACCTACTCATTTTGCAATAGCATTCTCCAGCGGCCTCAAGGAACTCTAAGAACAATGTGTTCTGCTCTCATTCTTCAGTGATTGAGATCTCTAATGCTCACCCCTTAATGCTTTCACCACCTCCTGATAGCATTATATTTGGAACCAAGAGTATTCCACATGAACCTTTGTGGTGCACTATTAAATCTTACTTAGACTATAACAGTAGTGATGCTATAGCTTATTGCTGTAAATTAGATATATACATGAAGTTTTTCAAAGTCATAAGACTTAGCTTAATAATTAATGATATTGAGGTAATACTTACATAATAGCATTCAGTGTTTTTCTTTATATTTAATATATAAAGAAATATAATATAAACATTATATTTCCTAATGTTTACTTTTAAAAACCATTAGATAATCCAGAAAATATTTAATTCAATATTCACTTAAAAATATTTATAGACTACATTACAGGCTTGAGATGACAGGATTGTTTAAACACCTAAAGTAATAAATATATGACTTTTAAGCTAGACTCTAGAAAAATACACCTAGTGGGTTCCAGGAATTCGGCTTTCATATTAAGAAGATATGTCATCAGTGAACAGGGGCCTGAACAAACCTTGTGCAGAAACTAGAACTCACTTCTATTTTCCATTTAGTGCTTTCCTTGAGAAATTCATACCAATTTCTTTAGATAATAATAATTATATAATAAAATACCTAAAATCCTTTTATAAAGCTATTTGAAAGTATATAAAGAGCAAATGAAAATAAAAATAAAATTTAAAGATAAAGTTCCGAGAGAAATCTATCTTAACGATAAAATAGATATGCACAGTCTAAAGAAGAATAAGAACAATGTCTTATAGGAAACAGGATAAAACAGTTTATGTGAACAACTAAAACTCTTCAATTATAGCATTGAAAATTGCAAGATAATTTACATGATCAAATAAAGGAAATAATGTTGACGTGGTAAGTAGTTTGGTTTTTCTTGCCCTGAATGAAGATTAAACTAAGAAATGCTGCTTTTCTAAGTTCAGATGTGATAAGCTGCCATTTCACGTTCTGAAGTAAAAACCATACACAATATAACCAATGAATAAATTATCCCCCGAAAAAGCTTAATTTTTTTCAACTGAAAGTAGATATTTTAGGGAGAAGTTCATTTGTAATGACTTATTCATCTAAAATCTAGTATTTACTAAATAAATAAGTCTTTAAGTATTGCACGCTACTTGCTAAGGTGATATAATGGGAAGTCTGATAACACGATGAGCCTTTTTAATACAGTTTCTGAATGCATTTTCAGATCTATTATTTGCCTGACCATTTATGAATGAGCTTTTTGGGGTGTAGTTTTGTTTTTTTTAAATTAGTGACTTTGCTAAAATTTATTGATATTATTTCACAGTACAAGAATAAACTGTCTGGGTTAGAATTAATGATTATTAAATGTGATAATACAAAAATGGGATGCCCTTTAGAAATATATTGAAAGCCAAAACAATGAATGCTCCATGCATTTATTACGACTTAATTTGTCCGCAGATGTCTGGTAGCAGCACTTTCCCTGGTGAGGCCTGTAGGTGGAGAAGGTTACTCACACATGCATTCATTGTTGGCAAAAATGCAATATTCTAGTTTACTGGAACTTCAAATGGAATCCACAGCATCTTGAAACTTGTTGTAAATGACCAGTCCTGCATACTTCCTGCTAATTCTATAACAGAATCTGCTTATTAACAACATATAAAAGGATTAACACATATTGGAGTTTTGAAACACACCCAGACATAGACATCCTAATTCACTATTGACCCCATTAAACATACATCAGAATCAGAATCGAAACCCTTTACTAAAACTGAAACTTGATTATTTTCTCAAGATAATTAACTTTAAGTTGAATTCTAATGTGGATGTCCTTAATTCCTCGTATCTTTTCTTTGGTAGTAGCAATTTTACCCTTCTTCTATGTTTATAGTCGTAGACACACAGATATTTTGACAAGTGGGTGGAGATGCTTTTAGAGTATCTACAATGCAGACATAAAAATTTATCTCCGTAGGTATTAATAAGGTAGAGTACAAAATTACTTTGGAATAATAGTTTTAGAACCAGCTCAAATTCTGTAAACCGTTTTGATGCAGCCTTTTTCTTTTCTATGGGGAGGGGGTGGTAGTAAGAGAATCTTATATTCATCAGCAGCAATGTGATTAGGAGCCACAAGCACAACTCTGTTCTTCCACCTATAGCAGCCTGAGGATCTCTTCAGAGACTTAATCAGATGAAGCGAGGATTTGTGGCTGTGCCCTAAAATAAATACCAGGGCTATCATTATGAAGCAAATTGGGAGTTTATTAAGAAAAGTTTCAAGCATCAATTTAATCATGGATATTAAGAGCAAGTAAGCTCCTTGGGGAAAACATTGCATGCAAGTGTGTGCATGGCACTCTCCAGCTGGTGCCAACTTTACTGTCTTGGTGGTAGCCATATGTATAGTGGCACAGTTTCAGTGGCTTCTCAAGTTACATCACAAAGGCTGCTTATGAACCTTAATTTGGGGAAACAGGTGGGTAGAATGGTGGACTGAATAGAATACAGCTGATAAAGTAAAACTATATTGTTTTGGGAATTCAGTTGGATCGTTAGTTGTATGGGGCGACTTGGACCAATGGGTATTGTCTTCTCTGGAGATAAAGGACCCCATAAAATCGGGCGGGGCAAAGGGCCTTCTGCTCTCACTTGGACTGTGAAGGGCTTGCAAAGTCACAGCTTGGTGACCTTCTGTGGACCTCCCTCATCTCCTTTGGGAATGAAGGGGCGTTGGCGGCGGCAGCAGCAGCAGCAGCAGCAGTAGCAGCAGCAGCAGCAGCAGCAGCAGCAGCAGCAGCAGCAACAGCAGCGTAGCTGTTTGTTTCTGTATCGCATGAGTTACTGAACAAACCTGACTTTGTCCCAGATCTCCTTTCCCACATTACTGCATGCAGGCGTTTTCTGTAAATGGAATAAGACCATACTTGCATTAAAAATAAAACCAGTTTGTTGTTATTTTAATATTCTTGTTGATATAAACCTATATAAAATATTTTTTTCTCTATACAGGCAACCCTTTGTTAATTGTGCTGAAATTCTTCAGTTTTAGATGGCAAGAGATTTCAACCAGACTTTGGGATTAGGGTTTTCTTTTTTAACCCTCCCACATTCCCTTACATTTCTTTCTTTCCTGCCGAATTACTTGTTTTTTAATGAAAGACGTTGGGAATAGCGAGTGTGATGCCTCTCTCCTTTTGCTGGTCTTTCAGTACAGGTATTGCAAAGTGCTGGGTGAGACTTGCAATCTTTGTTGCTATAATTAGCTTTTGTGTCACAGATCTCTATTTTTTCTAGCAATGTCCCTGCCTGAGAGTGGGGACTAATTTGCTTTGAGAGTTAAGAAACTACTATTCTTTTTTGTTCTTTTTTTTGTCTTTACATGTCATCTCTATAGTTCAAGGCCAAAACCTTTACAAGCAAAAAAGTAATTATTTTTGTTTGGTACTTTAAGGTGGGATTTCAGATTTTTTTAAACTGTGTTCAGAGTCAAACTTAAACATTGTATTTTTTTTATTCTGGGCTTCTTTCTTCTTTTTCTTTTCTTCTTCCTCTTCCTCTTCTTTTTCTTCTTCTCCTTTTTCTTCCTCTTCTTCCTCCTCCTCCTTTTCTTCTTCCTCCACCTCCTCCTTCTTCTTTTAAATACAGAATCTATATACCCTGGACTCACCTCAAGCTCACTATGTAGTTAACAACGTACTTGAACTTACCTCCTAAATGCTAGGATTACAGGTGTTCTCACCACACCTAATGATACTGGAGATCAAGTCCAGAGCTACATACATAGTAAGACACCACTCTCCTAAATGAGCTACATCCCCAAGCCTCTTCCTGGGATGTTCTTCAAAAATGTTATTGTTTATTTTCCTATTTCTTGAGCTTTCAGAGTCAGGCTGGAGCTACGCCATCAGCTTCCTTAAGTCTTCATCTTGTCAACCCATCATGAAAATCTTGGAACTTGCCTGACTCCCAGGTCATGTTTACAATTCCCTATAATAAATCTTTAAAATATATGTACTCTGTAGGCCTTATTCTCTAGCGGTTCCTGACATAGCTTTTCATATTTCTTTTCACCCCTTTATTGAAAATCTATTCTTTCTTTTTTTTTGCTTTTTATTTTTTATTTTTTTTTATTTTTTATTTCAGACACTTTTTTATTGTTATTAAAATATTTTCCACCT
>LOJH01050348.1:11461-21516 GCA_001685095.1 Ellobius talpinus
GGTCACCATCAGGTTACCAAAACCCTCTGAGGTACAGGTTTCTCATCCCATGACTTACAGCCAAGGATTTAAAACCATGACACATAGAAAGCTCTTTTCATCCTTTTCTTTTCTTTATTCTCCCCTTTCTTTCTGTTGTTTACTAGTGACTGACCCTAGAACTTTGAACGTGTTAGGCTGGGTCTCCATCACTGAACAATGTCAACAGCCCTTTTCCTATTTGTTTGTTTGTGATAGTGTCTCACTGTGTAGTGCAGGCAGGCCTTGAAATTGAGGTCCTCCTGCCATAGCCTCCCATATAGCTGTACTACAGGCACAAGGACTACCTTAAACTCCTGACATTGTACTTGGCATTCTGTAGGCATCCATCAATATTGGCTATTAGTAGACAAGTCCCTTTAGGGAGCAGTGGCTGTTCTCACTCAGGGGACTTAGGAATTTACCCAGGTTCACGCATCTTAAATAGAAACACTGTGCTGTATTATTTTGGCTACACGAGCCTGCTGTGAAATTCAAGCACCGCTCCTGAGGGACCAGAGTGTATCCTACCCACCAGTACATTTCTGGGTTGTTGAGTGAAGGCACCCTCTGGGCATAGTAAGAACATGAGAGTTGGAACATGAGCTAAACTGAGTTTATTCTCTGCATGGGAATCACAAAATTTTCACCCAAAAGGTTTTGAGTACAAGGTCCCTTTCCTCATCTGCATGACTTTCTCCTTTTTCTGCCTCTTGAGAATCTCTTTTGGTACTCAAGTAAAACTCACAGAAGTTATAACATCTATATTTACAGTCTATTCATTAATTTTGTGAACCAAGACTATAAACCTAGCATGCACTTAAGCATGGAAAAGACCTATAAACAGAGAAGAGAGGGTACACAAAGCCCATACTGTAACAGGGTAATACTGATTTTAAAAAATGGAGTAAGAAAAATGCCGTATGGTGTAGAGAATTTGTAAAAGATGACATGGTCCAGAGAGACTGGTATCTACTGAGCCTGGTCAGAAAAGGCCTCTCCAGAAAGTATCTTGAGTCTGGCTTCAGTATCACAGTCTGGATCAGGGAAAAAGAACAGTCAGCAAGAAGGCCCCACACAGAATGAGCGTGACGTGCCAGAGATGCTGAGAGAATATGGGCAGAACCTGCTGGTGATAAACACCTTGGCTGGGAAGGCAGCTCCTCCCAAGCCAGGGTAGGATATGGAACTCTCTTGTGTGATGGGAAGCCTTGGGAGATTTCAGTGAGCAGCGATGTGATCCATGGCTTAAGAAAGAAATTAGGCTGGGCCACTGGATGGAAATTGCATTCTCAAAGCAAGCACGGAGATGGGCATTGGGATATGGTACAGCCAACCAAACAGATGATGGCATGGCCCAAGTCTTGCTCAGCAAGAGTAAAAACAGATGGGGGAAATGTCATCTATGGCTTGGGCTGGAGAATGGACCACACTTCTGGATGGATGGGGTATAGTACATGAGAGAATCAAAGTTTACTCCTAAATCCTTATCTTGAAAAATAGTGTGGATTGTTTTGCCATTGGCTCAGGTAGAGCAACACCCAAGAAGGAAGACATTATGGGCAAAATAGATTCCTAATAAAGTTGAGATCAGACATTTATACAGTGTTGTCAAGTAGGCAATTGGAACTTCTGAGGAGGTGCCAAAGCTGAAAGCCAAATGTGTGCACCGCTTGCAGGTGGTGTGAGAATGGAGAAGGGTAGGACTGAGGCCTCAGCCTGGATACTGTAGCAATCTACGGCTGAGCCAATGAGTCACGTGATACCAATGGAAGTCGGGAGGAAACATGGAAAAGTCAGAAACCAAGAAAAACAAACAGAGCAGGAGTAGAATCTGGCCCTGTTGTTTTTATAGATATTAAAATAAGAACACCAAGAATAGGACTTTATGCTGCTGGAAGGGAGGGTACAAAAACCTGTATTGAAACTCCTCATTTTTTATTTAGCTATGAAGACTACGACAGGCCCAAATTAAGCTCACACTCCCTGCAGGTTGGGCAGGTTTAGGGGTGTCCCCTTTTCCTGCCTAAGAAACAGCCTCGCCCTGCTCTGACCTCACATAGGATTAGAGGCTCCTCCTGTGGAACAGAACCTGTTTGCTCATCTGGAGCCCCCTGAGCCTGGTGTCATGGAGGGATACCAAGGAAGATGTGACCCTCCCGAAAGAGAGGACTAAGGCGCGGGTTTAACACTGGAACCATCTCTGGTTGCAATTTTCCAAAGAACACCGGCTTTAGTTACCCCAGTGGGGAAAAAAAATCTGCCCACTGTTCTCTGCTCCCACCTGTTTCTACTTGACCTAAGAGCATCCAAATTCTCCCTTCAAACCCCCAGATTTGTAGAGAGATCCCTCACTGTCCCTGCCTTCAAACCATTGCCAAGCGGTCTAGCTCTGCAAAGGAAAAAAAAAACCCAGTCAAGCATCTCTAAGTTTGTACACCTGGCCTTAAAATTGCTACAGTTGTAGTTAACCTTGAACTTCTGATTCTCCTGCTGCCTTCCAAGGGCTGGGATTACAAGTGAGTCGTGTGCCATACCCAACTTATATGGCGCTGGGGAGCCAATCCAGAGCTCCAGGCATGGCAGGCAAGTACTCTGTCACCTGAGTCGCATACCCAGCCCTCTTTCTTATCTTATCCTTTGTTCTCAAGAGAGTGAAGGTCTGGCAGTCCATAACTGGTGGCTAATACTGATTAATAACTTGATAGGACCTATAATCAAATAGGAAATGAGCCTCCGGGTCTATCCTTTGAGGGATCATCTAGATTAGGTTTGCCTCTGTTCAAGGCTGGGAGAATTTCTCTACATTATGTTGAGGTAGGGAAATGGCAGAATCTAGGACTAAATTTAAGAGGGAAGCTGGCTGGGCATGAGTATCCCATTGCTCTCTGCTTCCTATCTGTGATGCACTGTGCCCAGCTGTCTCAAGCCCCTACCACCATGACTCCTCTACCACAGCAGTGAGCACCCCCAATAAGTTTTTCCTTCTTCATGTTGCTTCAGTTGGGCATTTTACATCAGCAATGTGTAAAGTCTGTAAATTCAACATTGTATTGTCCAAGAGTGAGAGGTAATAGGTGCAGTTGGACTTAGCACTCCACCCATAATGGGTACCTGGGCTTATTATCTGGAATCCAGGAGACTGTGGGTTGTCAAATCATATTCAAGAACAAGGTGTCCTTCCCTGCCTTTTTGGGTCTGGAGCAAGGAGGCCTCTGGATGTCAGATT
The DNA here is from genome assembly GCA_001685095.1 of Ellobius talpinus. NCBI lineage: Eukaryota > Metazoa > Chordata > Mammalia > Rodentia > Cricetidae > Ellobius > Ellobius talpinus. The sequence goes on from LOJH01050348.1 coordinate 14,709, forward strand.
CAGCTGATTTTGCTGCTATTGTTGTTCCTTTGAGGCCATGCAGTGTTATATCATCCTGACCCTGGTGATGGGGAACTTTGGGTTTACACACCCACTCTTTCTACCTTGTAGCATCTAGAAGAGATTTGGAGGGAACCCTGGACCAACCTCCTTTGCTCAAGCAGTGAAGTTTCTGCCAACAACCCAGAGCAAAGCTGCAGACTTGGCTGAGGCCTCCCTGTGAGATGTTCTGGCTTCACATTCACCAGCCCACTCACCTGTACAGGATGCAGCTTCTGAGTGTTTCCTATGCCTTCCACGGTTGTCACAGCAACATGATGCAAGGAGCAGATGGGGGCCAAGCAGGCGTTGACAGAAAAGTGACTAGAACCATAGATTAAGGTCATCTCATTGCGACTGAGGTTATCAGAGCAGTGCAGACCATGGTAGGACCTGGAGACGTTCCATGTCTCTCTGCTCTATGCTATGTTCTTGTGTCTGCTATTGTCGCCATTGCCTCTCCATCTAAGACCCTGAGACAGGAACAAAAGGGGCTCTATTCCAGCTGAGACCGAGCCTCACTGTTTCAATGAAAATAGCCAACATCGGGTTCTAATGCCATCAATATGCCAGCTTTCTGCTGGGTGCTAGGGGCTGAGGGAGTGGGGGTGAATGAGATGAAATCCCGACCATGCATCAGCTTGCAGACAGCATGGGAGAATGGAAATGGGTATGAAGATGCAGTGTAAAAGTCTGACAGCAAATGGTTCTGGGGACTGTCCTGAGCTCACTAATAAACCTGCATCAGTATGGAGGATCTAACTCAACCTTGGGGGATCAAGGAGCATTTCATAGAGGAGATGCTGTTTGGGTCCAGTATTTCCAGGTAGAAAGTCCTGGATGAAAGGACATACAGTACAGGAAACAGTTTATAGCAAGATCAGGAAACAAGTAGACCTGGGCCACGAGTTCTTCATATCGTTCTTGAGCAGTATTGGGCCCTTGGTGGCAAAGGAAACTAGGGAGGAAATCAGGGACATACTATAGAGGGTCGGAGAAGGATCTTATGGGATGGCATGTTAGCCTGGGCTGTAGAATGGTCATTGTTTGGTCCCCATTCATCAGCCATCAGACCCATAAGACATCATTCCGTACTCCTTGTTGACAATTGGAGTCTTCTCAGAATCACACATACTCACACACCCACTCACAAGGTAACCCCCTACATCCAACCCTCCCATGGACCACTAGGAAGCAGGCAAAGGATACAGGATCTTGTTCTGAAGACGGTCATACTTAGAGATCATCACTGTGCATGCCCCACAGCCCCCTTCTCCACAGCCAAGCTTGGTCCCGCACAGCCCCACTGAGCAGCCGCTTGTTAAGGATGCAAATCCAGAGAAAGGACGCTACAGACGGATGGGAATGCTGGGCAGAGCCTCATAGGCAGAACTTACACACGCCCCAAGTCCTTGACCCAGGAAGCAGCAGAGCCACAATCCCCTCACTCCGTGGGGCAGGACTGTGCCTCCAGATGTGAGAACAGATCACCTCCACTGCACAGGTGAGCCAGAACCCATGTAGCACCATCCAGGAAACAAGTCCCAGGGTCAGGGTTCCCCCAGGGTCTGAGCAAGAGGGTCATGAACCTCCAAGACTGAGCATATGGTGTGTCTGAGTGGGGAAGTACTTCAGCCAGGCAATGATACATTCTGGAACACACCACATTCTGGATTTTGCCCTGAAATTTTCAAGCCAATAAAGTCCCAGAAACCAAAGCCAAAGCTTGACTAGGCTTTTGAATCTCTTGCAAAATATATACAAGTGAAAAATAAAGAGTTTTAAAGATCAGGAACCAATAACGGACCCAGCCAGTTCTTAGACATACTGTGGAAAGATAATCTATGACCTAGCTAACAAGTCGGCTATTCCAAACCCATAGCAGTCATGTGGCCACCTTCCTCGAATCACAGAAGCCTCTTTGCTGAGTTTCTGTCAGTCCCTAAGCCCTCACATCTCTTCTGAAGGTGGGGGACATGGATGGCTATTAGCAGCTGGCCCTTCCTCCATTGTGAAGATAAAATTAACAAGGAGCAACGGTGGTAACACACCTTACACTCAAAAACTCTTGTTTTCTCTCAGCAGTTTGCTTAGCAGGCAAGAGCTACTACTTCTCTGCAGATTAACATGCAAAGCAAAAAAAAGCAAGTGGAGGCCCAAACTGTCGTATGAGCGCAGAGGGTCATCTTGCATGTTCCAGTCCTCTGACTCAGAAGTCTCCTGACGCCAGACTTGTGTAATCCTCTCTTCCTCTTGCTACCTCACTCTAAGCCAAAGAGACTTCCTAAGTTTCTTTGTTTGCTTGTTTGTTCTCATTAAGTAAGGTATGTGCTGGTATTTACAGCTGACCCACCTGGGAAGTATTTGCCCGGAGAAGGTGGCCTTCTGCTCTTTATCTTCTAGTCTTGGCATCTTTCTAGAAAGCCCAGATTTGAAGCAAGGCTAGGAACATTTCGCTCACACAAATTAACTACCAACCCAGACTGTAATGAGGAAAAGGACTTTATACTTTATACGGCAGCTTTCCGTTCTAAATTCCATTTGAGCTTTGCTCTTCAAATCAGTCCGGCATGATTAGGAGTTTCTGGGGCCCTCAGGTTTGCGAAACCTAAACTGAAACTAGGAACTCAAATTAGCTTTGTTTTCAGTGCACTGAAATCCATCTCAACAACCTCCTCGTGGAGCTGGACTGGAGATGGCAGCCCCTTTGCCGAGCCACCGAACCCTCTGCCACAGAAGAGCCACCGTTCTGGGCCTTCAATTATGCCTATACCAAGTTGTCTGCCATGCTGCCTGATAGGAAGAGAGTGAACTAAAGTCAAAGCCTTGATTCAGGGCTCACTTCTGTGAGGACTGAGCAAATGGTTCACTCAAAGGAGCCACAGGCATAGAGCTGGGAGGGGGAGGAGTCCACCACGGACAGATGTCAAAATGAACATAGTCCTGACAACAGGCCCCTGGAGCCGTTCCAGCCTGGGTGAGAAGAAAAGCACAAGGCCCTAGGCTTCCATCCAGGGTCTTCCAGAACCTGCCCAGAATATACTCAGTAAAAAGCAGGTTCCTTAATCTGTGTAGGCCTCACTTCCTCTCAGAAGCGGAATAATGTTACACGTCCATGGAATCTCTGAGAGGATTATGTGAGATCACCTGTACAAACTATTTCGAACTTTGTCTGCACATAGTAAGTGTTCACTAAATATCAGCACCTATATTTTCTGCTATCCAGGGTCCCAGAATACTTTAATCACCTGAGGGATCCTACCAAAGCCTTTCCCACAATGGATGAAGAGCAGCCAGAAACCCAGAACACACATCTTAACCACTTTAGGGGTTAGGTATCACTAATCAGGTATCCTGTATATTAGATATTTACATTACAATTCATAGCAGTAGAAAAATTAGTTATAATGTAGTGATAAAAATAACTTTATGGTGGGGAGTCACCACAACCTGAGGAGCTGCATTAAAGGATTGCAGCGCTAGGAAGGGCAAGAACCACTGCTCTAAGGAGTCTCCTGGCCAAGATGTCTCTAAAACCTGCCATTAAGCAGCTGGGACCTTACAAAGTTCCCACAGCAATCATCCTTTCCCAGTATACAACCATTGTCTGGGAACACCCAGCAACATAGAACTTACCTAGTCTGTGGAAGTAGGTTCAATGCCCAACAATGCAAGAAAAGGAAATAGAAACCCCTTCCCTCATCTCTCTGGGCCTCTGTGGAGCCAGAGAGGCTCCTGGATAGTCTTCTATGTGCTAAGCAAATGTCAATAGAAGACAAGCCCACTGCTCCTAAGGGTAATGACCATGAAACTCACAGGGGCAGATGAAGAAGGGCCTTCTCATCCCAGAACCAAATCCTGGAATTACTAAACTCTTCACTGAAGAAACATGAAAGAACACCCTACCCGTCCTCTCATTTAAGAACTGGGAGGTTATGATCTAGGGAGCCAGGGACTGTTCAGGCTCTCCCAGCTCTTGATTACTGCCGCTGCCCAGACTCCTCCAAGGCCACCCCTGGTCATTGGGAAACCATGTAAGCCTCAGAGAACAGTCCCATCGTCCCCTCATCGTCACTCCCACGGCAGAGCCAGGATACGCTTCCTTCTCAGGTAGACCAGAAGTGTTGTTTCAGGATCTGCATTTTTCTCCACCACCTACCAGGAAAAGGAAAGAAAACACATCAAGAAATCACCTACCCATTCTTTACAGTTGACTTTCTCCCTTCCAAATCTCACCCCCAAACACGTAGAGCAGATGGGCACATACTGGGCAGACAATTACTTGACAATTCCAAGCAATGAACAGATGAGCTCTAAGACATGATCCTGCCCTCAAGTCCTCAAATTCCACCTGGGCACACCATGGAATGTCTAGGTTCTATGCTGGCAAGAGCACATCAGAGTCTCCTCCAACTAAGGCGATATTAATCTCATTTCTCCTGCCTCGTCCCAGCTACAAATTCTAGGGGCATCTGGAGCTGTCCGCATGCAGACTCTAACTTTGTTTCCTCGAGCATGCCTGCTCACACTCCATATGTGATGAGAGAAAGCCGGTTATGTAGTCCATGCTCACAGTGAAGCGTTGTGTGCAATGAGCTACCACAGTAGCAACACAGTTATGCTCGCATGGAGGAGCCACCTCAAGTCAAAACACATCCATATGTTCAGTAAGGTAGAAAAGGTCGTCTGCCATGTAAGATGCTCTCTCCAGATGTGAACCTTCAAAGGAGATCTGAGAGCCCATTTCAGTCCTCCCCATACTTAAAGGCAAAGAATTTATGATAAGAGATTCTTTAAGAGAACTGTGCTATGGGTCCTAGTGTTTCTCCAAGGGAAGGGAAGGAAATATCTGCCTCACACCTCAAGCTAAGAGAAGGGACAGCCTCTGTACCATACATAAATCCACCATTCCTCCTTTGCTGTATAGTGTCGGCAGCCAGACCAACCCAAGACTTTCTCAGAGGCCCTGATAGAACAAAGGGAACTTTAGTTCTGTGTTCTTGTCCAGGAGTGGGCTTGGCAAAGCCAGTTTAGGGCTGGAGCCAGTGTCTCTTCAGAAGAGGCAAGGTTGTGGCTTCTGGGAACCTGAACTCTGGTTAAGAGTTCTATGACAGCTGTGTCTGAGGAATCGCAGGTTCTCTTTGCCAACATTGCCTGACTTAGCTTTCTGCTGACCTTGGCCACGTTTTCCCCCTACAAATAGAATATATTATGCTGTACTTCTTAACAAATTTGCTTGGTGTGAGTCATCAGCTTGTGCAAGACCTCCTGTCCCAGCTATTGCTTTTGTCTTCTTTGTTTCTTGTTCTCTTTCTTTCTTACCCCTGGTCCTCCTAAATGACACATCACCGTACAGGACCCTTATTCCTGCATGTTCAGGACAGCATAGGATATTTCATAGTCTGCCATACCACAGCTAAAGGGAGACCTAACCTAACGTTGTTAACTAAAACTGATGGGTTTAAACTCCCACTAGAGCTTTTAAAAAGGAAGAAGTGCAAATATTGGTTCACATTGCCAGAATCTAGTAGGTCCAAGCATTTTGATAACAGTGAACCTACTACGACCATCCATAATGTAGACAGGCTTGGCTTGAGTGTGTTTAAACCAGTCTCAGGATTGCCTAGAGGAAATGATGGAACCACTAATAGGAGGCTTCTTTATACAGTGGACCAGCCATGTTGGAAGCTGAGAGAGAGCAGAGGGCCTAAGAAATGTTCATCACTAATGCCATGGGGTGTGTGAGCAAATGTTCCCTGCAGTGGTCTCTGAAGAACCCTTAAATCCACAGAGCCAGTTAAGTGAAATCTTTCTTGCTGTCTCACGATGTCATTCTAAGTTGAGACTGTTTGGGGAAACTCTACTAGAAGATAAAATTTTGCATGCACATATGTGTGTTGTGTAGTGTGTGATATATATGTATGCAGTTCGTGGTGCATTTGGAGAGAGAGAGAGAGAGAGAGAGAGAGAGACCGTAGTAGGTCATCAGGTGTCTCCCTCTAATGCTCTCAGTCCTACTGTCTGCAGAGACAGGGTCTCTCACTGAACCGGAAGCTCACCATAGACTGACTGGTCCATGAGCCCTTGGGGTCTGCCTGGTTCCAACCCTCAATGCGGGCATGTGCAACCAGCCCGGGCTATTTTTATGGAAGCTATGGGTTCAGACTCAAGCTCTCACGCTTGCAGAACCAGGGTTCTTCCTTACAGAGCCATCACTTCAGCCCCAAGAACAGTAGTTTTGGATTGACTCCAAATAATACATTTCTGAAACTTGCAGGACTTCCCCTTCAATGGGGTTTAAAGAAAAGTGGGAGACAGAAATTAGAATTCTTAGGCAAATATTCTGTTCTCTCATTTGGGATCCACAGACTTTATTTATCCATAAAAGTGTAAGTGCATGGCGTGACTGTAGAAGTGAAACTACGTAGGGAAAAGGGAACAGACAGGAACGAGGAGGGAAGGAAGTAGAGGGTGGGGTTATGAGTAATATCATCAACGCACAATACACACCTGTAAAAAATTTTAAGTTTAAAATTAATGTTTTTTTAAACTTCGCTTTCTTTTATGATAACACCCTAGGAGTCTAGCTTGCTCAATATATCCTGGTTATTAAGTCTACATAAGGTGAAGCTCCTTTTCTTGGAGAAGAAATCATGAATGCAAATAAAATTGATCTTTATCACCCTTCTGGTGGGTATCAGTGACTAGTTTTCTCCATGTTGCTCCTTCCACCTGTATAGGACATCACACTAGACACACACACACACAC
>LOJH01050349.1:0-12696 GCA_001685095.1 Ellobius talpinus
CCATTGATAAAGGCACTGGGACTTGTTTGTATGGCATGTTCTGGCTTTTGGGGACCCTAGCCTATATGGATGCATAGCTCCCTAGGCCTGGATGTAGGGGGGGAGGGCCTTGGACTTTCCACAGGACAGGATTCCTGGCCCTCTCTCAAGCAGAGCAGGAGAGGGAGGAGGGGGTGTGGGGGAGCGGGAGGGAATTGGGAAGAGGGAAGGAAGTGTAAATAATTGAATGGAACAATAAAAATTAAAAAATAAATAAAAAATAAAATAAATTAAGCAATATCTACCTACAAACCCAGTCCCACAGAAGGTACTAGGAGAAAAACTCTGAACTAAAAAAAAAAACCCACAACCAAGAAAACACAAGGGATAAATAGTCCCAGACCAGCAAATAAAAATAGGGGGAAACACACATATCATCAAAGGAAAAAAAGGATCAATAAACACTTCTCATTGATATCATCTCTCAATATTAATTCCCCAATAAAAAGGCACATATGAGAAAATAGGATCCCTCCATCTGCTACATCCAAGAAACACACCTTAACATCAAGAATAGATATCACCTCAAGGTAAAGATGGATTAGAAAAATATTTTCCAAGCAAATGAACCTAAGTAACAAGCCAGAGTAGCCATTTTAATTATCTGACAAAATAGAATTCAAAAATTAAAACTAAATATCACCAATGGAAAGCTTACAAATTCCTGGAAATTGAACAACTTTCTACTGAATGAAAAATGGGTCAAGACAGAAATTAAGAAAGAAATTGAAACTTTTCTAGAGTTCAGTGAACATGAATATACAACATCCTCAGACTTGTGGGGCACAATGAAGGCAGTTCTAAGAGGCGATTTCATAGTACTGAGTGCCTACATAAGAAAAACTAAATGGAGAGAACTCATACTAGCAACTTAACACTACAACTAAAAAAGCTCTAGGACAAAAAGAAGAAATCACACTCAAAAGTAAATGGCAAGAAATAATCAAACTAGGGGCTAGAATCAATAAAATAGAAACCAAAAACAAACAACAAAAAATAGTTGATTCTTGAAGGAAAACCAGCAAAATTGACAATCCCTTAGCCAAATCAACTTAAGTGCAGAGGAAGGATATCCAAATTAACAAAGTTAGAAACGAAAGGTGTATATAACAGACACCAGGGCAATTCAGATATTCCGAAGGACATGCATACTTAAAAAAAAAACAACTGTACTCCACCAGATTGGAAAATCTGAAAGAAATCGTTAATTTTCTCGATAGATATCATTTATGAAAGTTAAATCAAGATCAAACAAACAATTATACAGATCCGTAATGCCTAGTGAAATAGAAGCAGTCTCCCAACCAAAAATAGCCCAGGCTCAGATGGTTTTAGCACAAAATTTTTTCAGACCTTCGAAGAATAATTAATGCCAATACTTCTCAAATTATTCCACAAAATAGAAACAGAAGGATCATTACACAATTCATTTCATGTGCCTACAGTTAGCCTGGTACCCAAACTACATAAAAGAGCCAACCAAGAAAATTACAACCAATTTCCCTTATGACGACAGATGCAGAAATTCTCAATTAAATACTTTGCAAATTGAATTCAAGAACACATGAAAAAGGGCATGAACAAGTAGGCTTCGTTCCAGAGGGATGGTTCAACATTCATAAACTGGATAATTTAATCCACCATATAAGTAAACTGAAAGACAAAAAAAACCTCATGATCATCTCATTAGATACCAAAGGGGCCTTTGACAAAATTCAACACTGCTTCTTGACAGAAGTCCTGGAGAGATTAGGGATGTAGTGGATATACCTCAATAAAATAAAGGCAGTTTACAACAAACCCATAGCCAATATCAACCTAAATGTAGAGAAACTCAAAGAAATTTCACTGAAATTAGGAACAAGATAAGGTTGTCCACTCTCCCTTACCTATTCAATATAGTACTTGAAATCTTAGAGCAATAAGACAACTGATAAAGATCAAGGGGATATAAATTAGAAAGGAATAAGTCAAAGATGATAAGATTGTATACATGTGAGACCCTAAAATCTCCTCCACTTGGAAACCCCTACAGCTGATAAACACATTCAGCAAAGTAGCTAAATACAAAATTAAATCACAAAAGTCAGTATACCTCCTATTTACAAATGAAAAATGGACTGAGAAAAAAATCAGGGAAGCAACCCCTTTCCCAATAACCTCAGATAATATAGAATACCTTAGGTGACTTTAACTAAGCAAGTTGAAGAATTGTATGATAATTAAAAAAAACTTTAAGACATTGAAGAAGGAAATTGAAGAAGATATCAGATGATGGAAGAATCTCCCATGCTCATTAATCAGTACAGTTAATATAATAAAATGGTCATCCTACCAAAAGCAATCTACAGATCCAATTCTGTCCCCTTTAGTCCAACACAATTCTTCACAGATCTTGAAAGGGCAATTTTCAGCTTTACCAGGAAACCCCAAAAAAATACAGGCTAGCTAAAACACTCCTAACTGAAAGTTTTGACATCCTCAATTTCAAGTTGTACTACAAAGTTATACTAATAAAAACAGTATGGTATTGTCATAAAAACAGACACATTGGTCAGGCAATAGTGGCACATGCCTTTAATCCCAACACTCAGGAGGCAGAGGCAGGCAGATCTCTATGAGTTCGAGACCAACCTGGCCTACAAGAGCTAGTTCCAAGACAAGCTCCAAATCTACACAGAGAAACCCTGTCTTGGAAAAAATAAAAATAAAAACAGACACACTGATCAATAGCATTGAATAGAAGACCATGATTGACACTTGATTTTTAATAAAGAGGCCAGAAACACATGCTGGAAAGAGACGGCATCTTCAATAAATGATGCTGGCCAAACTGGTTGCCTGCATGTGGAAGAATGTGAATAGATTCATGCCTATCACTCTACACAAAACTCAAGTCCAAATGGATCAAAAACTTCAACATAAAACCAGACACACTAAAACCAATAGAAGAGAATGTGGGGAACAGCCTTAAATACACTGGCACAGGAAAGACTTTCTGAACAGAACACCATTAACACAGGCATTATGATCAACAATTAATAAATGAGACCTCATAAAACTGAGATGATTCTGTATGACAAAGGACACCATCATCCAGAAAAAGCTGCAGCCTACAGAATAGGAAAATATTTTCATCAGCTACACATCTGATAGAAGACTAATACCCAAAATATATAAAGAACTCAAGGAATTAGATATCAAGAAAACAAACAACCCAGCTGAAAATGAGGTGTAGACCTAAACAGAAAATTCTCAATAGAGGAAGCTCAAATGGATGAGAAACACCGAAAGTTCAACATTCTTAGTCGTCAAGGAAAGGCAAATCAAAACCACTTTGAGATTCCATTCTTACGCCTGTCAGAATGACTAAGATCAAAACACAAGTGACGGCTCATGCTGATGAGGAAATGAAGTAAGATGAATAGCCATTCATTGTTGGTAGGGGTGCAGACTCATACAGCCACTGTGGAAACCAGGACAGCAGTTTGTCAGAAAGACAGGAATAGATCTCCCTCTGGACCCACCTGGACTACTGCTGGGCATCTACCCAAAGGATGCTTCATCCTACCACAGAGGAAATTGTTCAACGATCATGAAATTTACAGAAATGAATGGAGCTAGGAAAGAAGCATCCTGAGCAAGGTATTCCAGAATTTATGTATTTATTTATATGTGGATATTAGCTGTGAAGTCAATAATAACCAAGCTATAGTCTATAGAACCACAGGGAAAAGAGAGATTAGGAAATAGAAATAGAATAAATAGTTATGTATGGATGGGGGTGCTGGAATGGGAAGCGCCCATTGGAGATGAAGGAATAAGGGGTTATTGGAGGGAATAAGGGGAGGCACAGTTAAAATTAAGGGGCATTTGTGTGTAGTATGGAAACAATATGGTAGAGACTTTCTAAATGAAAGGTGATCTAAATGAAATTGCCAAATAATGGAGGAGACAGAGTCCCCACTGACCGTCTCTTGTTACCAAATAAAGCTTTCAGTTCCGGGATTAGGTTACAACTACTTGAGCTGTTGCCAATGGGACACTTCAGGAATCCCCAAACAACCCAGGTAGGTGCTAAGACCATAGGTTTCTTTCTACAAACTGACAGCAAGGCCCCACTGCTGAAAAATAGCACCTCCAGAACTCATTGAACACAGAGATATGGAGTCGGCGCCTACACAGAGCTTTCACCACTACGTTGCAGCATTCTGGTAAAGGAATAGATCTGCACACTCTCAGAAGAGAAATGTAAGCACCAAGCTAGTCACAGACCCTCTATCTGCAATGGTGTGCTACCTACAAGACATGCTAGGGCAATGGAGACGTCAATGGCTTAATTAAACTTAAGACCCGCTCCATGAGATGGAACCCATACCCAGCACGGCTGGATCCTCCTCTATCAAATATCAACTGAGAAAATGCCCCCACAGACATGCCCACAGGCCAGTCTTATGGAGGCAATTCCTCAGTTAAGATCCCCTCTTCCCTGTTATGTCTAGGGTTGTGTGAAATTGACAGAAACGAACCAGCACAGACAGTAATGACCACTATACCACTGATGCAACCAAGGCACTATGGATTTCCTTCCTCTTCATCTGCTTAAGACCAAATTTTAATAATTATTTGATATTGTGATCAATTATTATACCATTATCAGAAATTTATGAAAAGAAGGGGAAATGTAGCAGAAAGTAGACAATAAATGCTTTTAGTGCCCATATTGTATCCTATGGTTTTATCATACAGGGACAGTGAACACTCTCCAATACACTGATCTCAGATCTCATCAACACAACAAGCAATGCATGTAAATGAGATGAGTTAGCAGTTTCCCGGAAACCCAGTCCTACTAGAACAAACATTGCCCAAGTTCTATTAGAAAGAGCCAAACGGATGACCTTCAGGAGCTACAGGGGTCAGTAAAATTGAGATGCCAACAGTGATGAGCCCGAAGTTGGGCTGAGCATGCACAGCTCTCTTTGCTCAGTTGGAGAGGATGCCTCTCCCCTTCTTCACTACTAGATAAAATGGCATAATGGAGGAGTAATGGCTCTGTGTCTAGCTAAGGATGAGGTGAGACACGTCTTGCTAGCCACCAAACCAAATACCTTCCCGGTGAGGTCTACCCTGATCGCATCACTACACTCGAACCCTCCCTGAGCCCTCACGACTCTAACCCCATCCCTGGCATTCCAATCTGCTGAGCCTGAGCTTATTCTGCAACTGTGTTACTTCCAAACGCATTCTATAGTGCACACGTCTGTAAGAGCTAATGTTACTGTCTGAATCCTTTTCACAAGCTATAAATAGCTATACAAATACTTACAGAATGAATAAAGAAATAGAAGTCAAGGGAAAGCTCCCTTCCTAAGAGTTCTGAGTTTGTACATCCTGAAAGAGGCCGCCTCTGTCTGCATGTTTCCCTGGAAGAGGAAAGAACGGTGGACGAAGCAGTCGAGAGCTCCCAGCCTGTTCACAGTGTCCGTCTTTTACTACCCTTCTGTGACTTGCCCTCTGTGATCAAAAAGGTCTCAATGGGCAAGAAGGGCAGAAAGCCATCTTCTGACAGAGCTCTCTGACACAGAACCTTATACTTTCTGCCTTCATCATCACTGCTTATCTGAGAAAATTCTCAATTATTACATGTATATACTTTATTTTTTAGTTATGTTTAACATTTTTGAAATTAAAATATAATAACTGTTTTCTATTTTCCCTTCCCTTTTCTCAGACCTTCCCATGAACACATCCCTCTGTTCTCTCTTAAATTCATGGCCTCTTTTAAAGAAAAATTGTTGTCATGTAGAAATATAGGTATATATTGCTAAATCTATAAGTACAACTTGCAGTCTATATAATGTTACTTATGTGTATATTAGCACAGCCTCCCATGATGTTCCTCCTGCCCTCCCATTTGTCTCCTTTATCCCCCAGTCAATTTCTCTCCTATGTTCATTTAATATACATGCATGGTTTTAGGTATCTATATAAGAATCTGAAAACTACAAAGGAAAAAAAATATATTTGTCTTTTGGAAGCTGCTTTAGTTTGATTAATGTGATTGTCTGCAGCTTCATCCACCTTCCTGCAAACAACATAGTTTCATTCTTCTTTATGGCTGGGGGAAAATTCCACTATGAAAATATCCCATGTTTTCCTTATCCATTCTTCTGTTGCTAGGCACCTACACTGGTTCTGTAACTTAGCTATTGTTAATGGTACTGCAGTAAACACTGATGTCCAAATGTCTGTGATATGTTGACTTGGGCCCGGGAGTAGTACAGTGAAGTAGAACAAATGGTCGACCTATTTCTTCTTTTTTGGAAAAAACAGCATGCTGATTTCCACAGGGGCTGGATGAGTGTGCACTCCTACCAGAGCTGTAAGCTTCACACCAACCTTTGCTATTGTTTGTTTTCCTAGTGGCTACCATTTTGACTTGTGTAAGATAAAAATCTCAAGGGAGTTTTGATTTGCATTCTCTGATGGGCAGTAAGGTTGAACACATCCTTATGTCTACTGGCCATTCATAGTCCATCTTCTGTGAGTTGTGTCCAGGTTAAGCCCATTTATTGACTGAGTTGTTGATTTCCTTGTTGTTTAGTTTTTCGAATTCTTTTTATACTCCATATATTATTCCTCTGTCAGACACAGAGCTTTGCCTGAGAAAGTAGACATGCAAACATTTAGGGATAATAAACCATAGAAACTTATTTTAAAACAATTTTAGTCGACATATAATCTTTTGACTTCTTAAAGATGACAGCTGTGCTTGTTTATTTTTATATAAATAGTTAAGTCTTGGCTGAGTATTTTGGTGCTGCACAATGTAGAAGACTTTTAATATTTTCCAGAGTTGTTCAGTATCTTCATTTTATAATTATCAATGCTGAGAATATGCCTTTGTCCAAATATGTAGCACAAGATGTCAAAAGTGTGTTTAAGCCCACTGCAAAACTTGTCAGAAATGCTGTCTTAATTTCAAGTCAAAATGTATTTAATGGCTCCTTATGAAATTCAAGTCAGCAGCTCAAACAGCGTTTTTTTTTCAGTCTAACATTTTAACATAACACAATCCAAGAATATACTAATCTGACACTTACATGCTGAGGAGTGATAGTGGGAAAATATTGAAAGTTTTTCCTTTCCATAATTAAAGCATTACTTTAAGGTCTGAGAATTTTGTATGTATACAAAAAGACACTTCCACTCATAGAATACAGTAGTGTTGATTGTGAGCCATGATGCTAGTGGTGTGTAGCATGAAGCCATTCTCACTGCAAAGTGTACATGTTGGCTGTTGTCAGACAAGGCTTCTCTTAAGTCACATGATGTCAAATGGGTGAGTATTACCAGAAACACTTTGGATTCATTATGTGTTTGATCTGGAATTGATTTTTGGTCATTGCACTCTCAGGAGCCTTTAACTGTTGCCAGACGGTTCACAAGCCCCACGTTTATTTACACGATCCTATGTGGTAACATAACCCACAGTTTAAGTACTAAACTCTAATCATTGTGGGAGTCTTTTAATTAGACTCCATTCACCTAGGCCTTCTCTGCATTCAGTCTCAACACAGAACCCAGGGTGACTCTAAAGCATACATAAAGACTACATCCCTTTTCACCTCTGGTCACCTTATATTTTCCTCAAATGATAACACCAAACTCTTCCTAGTCAACTGCAAGAGTGTGTGTGTGATCTGGGCTTCCATGCCCTCTCAGTCTTCTCTTCCAGTTACTGTCCCTGCTTCTATCAAACCTCTTCAGACTCCCTGCTGCTTCTCAAATGTGTCCACTATGTTCCCACCAGGGCCTTCGTATTTATTATACCTCCATACTTGGATAACCTCTTCTCAGCAGATCTTTTATGTATTCATATGCATGTGATATCTCACCCTTCATATTTGTGTTCAAGTGCATGCCATACCTCCCCAGCCTCCATATTGAATACTGAAGCCTTTCCCCAGTCTTGTCCACATCATGCCTGTTATCTCTTCCCTGGTCTATGACTTTATTGCTTTTCATACATAACTTGCTTATGTTACAATTTATTTGGTTACTTAATTTATTGGGTATCTTCCCCCATAAATTTGTGTGTGCATGTGAGTGTGTGTGTGTGTGTTTTCATTTGTTTGTGAATGCATGAATGCCTTCAGGTGTGCATGCACATATGAGCATCCACATGGTGGCCAGAGGTTAACCTTGGATGCTGCTCATCGGGACAGCCATTCATTTTGTTTTTAGAGATACGGTGCATCTCACTGTGGCCTGGGTCTCACCTGATTAGACTCAGCTGGCAGCACTGAGATTATAAAGTCGATGCTACCATGTCCAGCTCTTTACATGGATTCTTGGAATAATGATTGAAATAATAAATTTGGGGGGTCTATCAAGACTGCTCAGTGGATAAAAATAATTGCTGAATAATCCTGATGATCTGACTTTGATCTTTGGAATGAGCAAATAAAAGAACTGACCCCTAGAAGTTGTCCCTTGAATTCCACATGCATGCCAATATACACACAACAATAATGATGATGTTGTTGGTGATAATTATAGTAATAATTTTTTAAATAAAAAATTAGTTTAGATGCACAGACTGGATTTTAATCTTGGCTCTACAATTTATTGCCACCTCTCTGAGCCATGATTTATTTCTGCATCTTGGAAATGAGAATCACAATATCTAATTCAGAAAGTGCAGTGCCTTACCTAAGCAATAACAGGAAGCCACTATTACACAAATCAGAACTTCTGGAAACAGGATATTGGATGTGATGATCTGCTATATAATTTGAGGGTGAGATAATGTTATATTAAATAACAGAAAATAGAGAGGAAAGCTGGTTTAAGCTCCCATGCATTTCTCAGTCTCTACATATAAAAACCAAAATATTTATTAGCAAATTAAAAATTGATGGAATATGACCATCTTATACACAGTTGATTTGGTGAGTAACACAGATAACAATCACTATGGCAGGTGACAGCCCTGGTGGTTTGAAGGTGGCAGTGTGGCCTTATACAAAGTATAAAATATTTTTGTGTGCACTACAAAGAATTTTGTTCAGAATGCTTCAGAATTGGTGCCTCTGGTATCTCAAGGTCGTTCAGGTTGTCTCCATTTCATGCATTCGAGAATGTCATTATTGACTTTGCACTTGACATTCCTCCCTGAGTCTGTTAAACTGTCCTTGGCAGCAAGGAGAGGCCATATGGTGCCCATCCATATGGATGGGCTGGCTGGATTTTAGAATCTTATTCCCTATTGATGCTCCTGTTGTGTGAATAGAATAACTTCTGTTTAAGAGGGAAGATACAGGATTCCAGCCTTTCATATTATGTCAGTTAGAAAATAGCAGAGGCCTGAAGATGAGCTTTAAACAAAGAAGTTACGGCGGACATGTCCAAAGCATTGGCTCCTATTTCATATTCATTCATTCTTTTCCCCTATCTCTTTCTCTCTTTCTTTCTCCATCCCACCATATTTGAACTATGGTTTCCTTTCTCAAAGCTGCTTTGTACACACCAAGTGGCTGCCACAGCTCCATTCTCTCCTCATTTTAGATGGAAGAACAGAAAAGATAAGGAACAAAGGGTACATGCCATCTAATGTGTTATCCCCTTTAAAGATCATTACCCAAAGATTCACCTAATCATGTATCCCTGAATTTCTTTGGATAGAACTTACCCATTTATAATACCACTCATCTCAAAGGCAGACTGAGAAATCATATATATTTCAGCTATCTATGCACTGCCCCCAATAAAATCAGGCTTCTGTATAAGAAAACAAGGAAATGGTGAATATTGAATTTTCAGTCCCTTCTCCAGAAAATTTTTTGCATTGGACATGGGATTCAGAAAAGATGACTGTCCCACTTCCTAATGGTTTTCCAGTTGTCTTGGCATCAAAATAGAAACTGAAATTCTTCTACTTGTTGAGCAGCAATTTGATACTAATTGAAACATTCCATCCTGTAGGGAGGCTTGTTATAACTCAGGCAGTAAGCAACTTCCAAGTCTAAGAAGTTCCTGAAACCTACAGGATTCACAGGGTCACCCTCACCAAAGTTTATATGAACAGTAAGGAATGATGGGGAGAGGTGACTCTTTATCTGGATCATCTGCCTCAAACCGACCCACAAGCTGTGCAGACAATGCCAGGGATGCGGCTTTTGTAAGTCATCCCTCAGGCTGGGGTGGGATTTTCTTTGAGCTTTTGTAAATCATCCCTCGGCCTGGAATGGGATTTTCTTTGAGCTTTTGTGAGTCATCACTCAGCCTGGAATGGGTTTTTTCTGTGATGAAGCTGCTCTTGAGCTATCCAAGCTCCCATAAGTAACTCCTCATCCATATTCCTCTAAGTCATCTCAATTAATTTACTGGTTCACCAAGTTGGACTTTATTGAAGTTACTTTGGTCTGTCATTGGTTCTCTATCTAGGAAAAGTAAACATCTGTTTGTGCTTCCCAAGGAAAGTCACAAACTCAAGAGGGGGTTGTTGAGATGCAATTTCTAAGATGTCCTTTTCATTGATACCTACCCTACTCCAACTCCTGCTGATCAGATCTCCATTTGGATAACTGTTATTCCTCACGGTGCTCTGTGGGAGGAAAGATTCTCAGACCCCCATCGTTACAGTCATCGCTACTACAATGTTCCCTTGTGTGACCAAGAACCTTGGCTGCATCTTACCCTTACACAAGACATGCTGCAAAACTGATATTTGGGGAGTTATATTTGTTTTGTACTTCAAAAACTCTTTAAGGATGCTTTGAGTGCTCATTAGCTCTTTGGGGTCACCAGGGAGAGATTTAGGTACATTTTACCCTTGCTAACAACTTCTAAGGGTACTATTTCAATTTACTAAATGATCCCCCAGTTGCCTGAAAGACTTGTACCATTTCAGAAGATCCCTTACTCTCACACAGTACTCCATCCGCTCAGGGGATGTGGCTTCAAAAAAAACCCAATTATACAATTCTGTTGTTGCTAATTCTTTTCTCATACTACCTGGAGTATGTAAATGTTTGAAAGGCAACAATATGTCCTAAAGACCAGTGCCTAACCACTTGGGATAAAGCCATGAGAGATACACATGCATGCGAACTCACATCCCTTCACAAAGCATCTATTTCTTTCTCTTCCATTCCCAGTACTCTAATTTTGTTCTCTGAACACAATAGGACCTGCAGCAACTCCATGAAAGACAAGCCCTTAATTTTTGGTTTGACTTCTTCTTTGTATGGTCATCTTCATAGATGGTTCCATGGGGCTTCCAATCTGTCAGATAGAATCATTTTTGCCACCAAGCCTTGAGAGGACAACTGCCACCAAATCTGAATTGTCAGATCAAAAAAAAGCATAGAATACAAATGTGAAACCTTACAGAGGTGGTGAGCGGGATGTTCTCCCTCCCCAAGATGGAAAGAGGACAATGCTGGACCTGAAAGGAACAATACAACAAATGACACACGCCTCTGTGGACACAATCCAGAGCCCCTCCAGGTCATAAGGGATGATTCCCAAAGGCTGTGTGCCCTCAAATCTCCCTTGTCACCTCCACTGACAATTTTCAGAATAAAAAAAAAGTCAAATCACCCTTCATGAGGATGTGCTGATTCAGACAGACAGCTAAGCCAAGGTGGCTTTGGTGAAAACACTCTCTGGAATGAAATGAGTTCCCCTGTGGTCTGCTGCCCTGGTGCTGTTAAACTGAAACTAAAGAAGCTCAGAGTTACTAAGAGATTGTCACATTGCTCCGGGAAGAATTTACTCAATTGGCGCCCTCAGGCAAGTAGTGCTGAAACTGTCAGTATTCAAGACTGTGTAATTTTTTCAGCTATTTCTTCATTCCGGGATAAGTGGAGCACAGCCTG
This sequence comes from Ellobius talpinus, assembly GCA_001685095.1. Classification (NCBI taxonomy): domain Eukaryota; kingdom Metazoa; phylum Chordata; class Mammalia; order Rodentia; family Cricetidae; genus Ellobius; species Ellobius talpinus. The sequence continues at coordinate 11,928 of LOJH01050349.1, forward strand.
CTCTCCACACTTGAACAGTCAGCATCAACAGCGTGGCCAGTTCTGAGAAAAGGCAAAGACAGGCTAGCTGACTGAGCCCAGGGCACCACTGGGAAGGAGGCAGACTGTCAGCACTAGAGCTGTGGACAGCTCCGGGGACAGACTCTGAAAGGCAAGCCCAGACAATGAAGGAGTGGGGAAATAGCCCTGGAAACAGTGAACAGCAACCAAAGTCAGGGAGGAGAAGCCATCGAGCAGTCCAAGAGTGGGTTTGTAATAGAAAATAAATAAATAAATAAATAAATGAATGAATGAATGAATGAATGAATAAAAAATAAATAAATAAAATTAAAAAATAAAATATCAGGACAGAAGCAAGCAAAATTTGCCCTTCTCTTTCCCTCCTAATCAGAGAATTGATACGCAGCATCCCCAATTGAGGGGATCACATACTTTGTCACAGTTTGACATCAGATTAAAAAACCATCTGACTCACTCAGCACAGGAATCTTTCAGTGGACTTCAATGTCTCTCCTCCTTCCTCTCCCCCTCCCTCTCTTCCTATTTCCTTTCCTCCTTCCCTCCCTTCATCTCTCATTTAAAATGATTCACAGACTGGTGACGTAGTATGAGAAACTAGATCCCCAAAGCAATAGCAATTGGGGTCAATCAATGTCCCAACAACTCAAAGACACGTGCAATCCAGAGTTATAAGAGAGCAGAAACTGGCCAGGTGGTGGTGGCTCACACCTTTAATCCCAGCACTTGGGAGACAGAGGCAGGTGGATCT